>APFE031442731.1:70522-101265 GCA_000404065.3 Pinus taeda
AACAGCTACTAATCTTCCAGCCGTCATCCCTATTAAGATTGACCGACCTGCTTTCGATTTCTATGGCCTCCCTAAACTTCCGATGATGAAAATGAGCAACCTTAGCAATAACCTTAGCCTCCTCATTACATATATGATGCTTAGTCTTCTCCACGTGTTTAGCCAAGGCTGAAGTCCGGGTCCTCCCATGTTTGATGTCAGTTGCGTGCTCATGAATCCTTTGATTAATAGAGTGCCCAGTTTCACCAACATAGTGGGTCCCACACGAACAAGGAATAACATAAACACCTTTCACATCCTTGGGGTCAACTAGGTCTTTAACAGATCTAAGGGAGCTAAGAATGGTGTTGAGGGGTCTGAAGGTAGAGGGAACATTACGCCTTCTGAGGATTCTCGCAATCATATCAGTGGTCCTCTGAATGAAAGGGATATGCACCCCTGCGGCTCGATCTAAGGGGTCTTTTTTAACCTTGGGACCTTTGCCAACTCTGAGGAAGGCTTTCAGAAATTGTTGCCTACTATAACCATTATTAACAAAAACTTTAAGAAGATGGTCTTTCTCTTTATCAAGGTTCCCTTCATCAAAGATTCTCAGCGCACGAGTAGCAAGCATGTTGAGAACACCCCATTTTTTAGCATGGAAATGGTGAGAGTTTGCATGAAGATACTACTCAGTATGAGTTTTCTTACAAAACACCTTGTGGGGGAAAGAACCATCTTCCTTCTTTGAAATGAGAACATGAAGGAAAGGTA
Organism: Pinus taeda; assembly: GCA_000404065.3. Lineage (NCBI taxonomy): Eukaryota > Viridiplantae > Streptophyta > Pinopsida > Pinales > Pinaceae > Pinus > Pinus taeda. Next base: position 71,276 of record APFE031442731.1, read on the forward strand.
GGCACCCATCAACTTCTTGCTCCATAGCAAACTTTATGGAGGAAGATTGATTGTTGAGATGTTGAAAAAATAGATCTAACTCCTCATCGCCATGAGGCCAGATGACATTAGTATCATCCACAAATATTTTCCATAACTTCAACAGGAGACAGGATGATGCCAAAGCCTTGGATTCAAAGTCCTCCATAAAAATATTAGCCACAACAGGGGGCAAGGGGGAGCCCATGGCCACCCCACAAGTCTGCTCATAGAATTCCCCTTCAAAGCAGAAAAAAGTGGAGGTAAGACAAATCTCTACTAAATGAGCAGTATCAGGGTCAGTGAGGTGATTAATGACCTCAATGGCCTCCTTTATAGGAATGCAAGTGTAAAGAGAAACCACATCAAAGCTAACAAGAATGTCCTCAGGATCACACTTTATGCCCTTTAACTCATTAGCAAATGAATAAGAGTCTTTGACAAAGGACTCTGTAAGCCCAACAAGACGATGAACCACACTTGCTGGTTCGAAATGCGTTGGCAAATAAATTTTGATGTGATTATCGACAAAAAATTGTCTCAAATTTTTTTTGAACTTGTATAGAATATTTGAATTCATTTTAATCATTCTTCTGAATTGTGGAGTATGCAATTCTCTAACTTTAAAATGTTGTTAAAACCATTACACTAAATTATATCTTAACAATTATCATATAAAGACATTACCAATTAAATAAAAATAGAAATAAAATAAATCTCATCTAAAAATATTATTAGTTAAATGAAAATAAAAATAAAACACAAAAACATTAACAATTATACTTTACCAAATGTATCATGAAAACATATAAATCATAATCATTGGAAAATATTAAAAGAACATTACCAAGTGAAAATGTATTGCAAGAGATTAATAAAAAGGTACTTGTTCACTTTATAAATAATTGATATTCCTCTTTTAATTTTTTCTTCAATATTTTATTTAATCACTTGGTATTTTATATATAAGAAGAAGTTATACAATATGGATGCAAATGGGTTTCCTAAAATTGCTTCTAACTTTAGCCAAAACCTCCACCTTCAACTGAAGTGAGGGTGACATAAGGATGCCGAGTCTTGGCTAGGCCATTGGGGAATAAAGATGAGATCATCTTGCAAAATTCAGATAATATCAAAAATAATATTGCTTCCAAATTTAAAGATAAATTGTGGGAAAAGAAAGAGTTGGAAGGAAAAAAGGAAAGTGCAATATTATAAGGAGGTGATCAACCCCCATCTGGAAAACCAAAATTATCTCTATATCTTGACTAGTGTTAAGATGAAAATGAACATTTCCAATATTATAACTAATACTCATGAGCTTCATAGTGAAGTCAGGCATTGGTGAATTCTCAAAACATTATGGGATGAAAGAGTTTGTCACTTGTGTAGGAATTGGTGAATTCTCAAAACACCTTGGGATGAAAGATTTTGTCACCAATAATAGGAGGGTTGAAGATAAAAAAAACAATTTCTCTTACATTGTCCATCTTATATTCACATGAAAGATTTTGCCACCAAGCCTGAGGGTTGAATATTGTACTCAGATTAAAACACTTTCTCTTAGATTGTCCATCTTATAGTAAAAATCACTTTCTCTTAGATTGTCCATCTTATAGTCACATTAAATTTTTTTCTCTTAGATTGTCCACCTTATACTCACATTCAATCCCATTCAAGCTTATAGGAATTACTAGTCACACATTTCAACTTATTCATTTTTTTTCCACACAATCTAACATGTCTTCAAATAATAGAACTCAGATGGAGGGGGAATTAAACCTGCTAGCTACCGCTACAGTTATTGTCCTTTAACAGCCTTCTTAAGATTTTAACTCATAAAATATATGGTGATTTGGGAACCCTTCTCTCACTTCTTTTTGAGCATGTAAATAAAACGTTAAAGAATCATATTTAATCTATTACCTTCTTAAAGTCTGATAGACTATATAAGCCTTAGTGGGCATTAATCATCACAGTCATCATCATTATACATCCAAATTATCATTTCACTCCTCTTAATATTATTATAATAATACAATAATTTTTCATTTTTATTTTTATATATAATAATTGAAAAACTTCTATAGATTTAATCTTTTATTTTTTAAAATTTTCATATTACTAGTAATTTATCTGTAGATTATTACTTTAATAATAGTTATCATTAATTTATAATAAATTTAACTAATTTTTAAATCCTAAATTTTCGAGAAATTAAAAACATATAATTTAATTATTAACTAGAAATAATTACATAATATTTATAATTTATTTAAACAAATTTTCATTATAATTTATTTAAAAAGAATTCAATTTTTTCAGATAAGTCAATAAGTATAATGAAAATATTTATAGTCCGAAGAAAATAGAATTTATCGGAAGTGATACCAGCAGAGCTCTGGTGCTAGGGTTTAACGAAACTAGTGGCAGAGAGCACCAAGCATCCATGGAGACACAAGGAGGAGGGAGCTCCACTCCCTCCTACAGTTATATGATAGCAAACAGAGAAAGAGGAGGGAAAAAGAACAAACCTCCAAAGCCCTGGGAGGTCAAGACAAAAGACACAAAAACTCAGAAGGCGGAAGGTAGCAAAACCAATGCAGATCAAGGGGCCCATGAAGAAGACTGTCGAGAGAAAAAAGCGGAAGACAGAGGTCAAGCGTCAGAGAATAGAGCTAATATTGGGCCCTGTAAGCCTAAGACAACAACTAAACCTTAGGTTATTTTGAACGATCCAGCTCTACAAGCGCACAGAGATCACATGGCTAACTATGCCATTATATGTAAATTTATGGGAATCTGGTCGTCAGAGAAAGCGTTGTACACCTGGATAAAATACAACTGGAAACCAAAGGGGGAGTTAAATATTCATCTTGGATCCAAAGGTTTTTTCACTATGGTGTTTACGAACATGGAAGACAAAGACAAAATCTTTGAAGGAGGGCAATACTTCTTTGCAGCTGTTGGGCTCTATATGAGGCCATGGATGATGAACTTTGTGCCTGAACGAGAAACCTTCACTTTGGTACCGGTATGGATTCGACTATACTCCTTACCTTTAGATTACTGGATGGCATAGTCTTTAAAAGCTATAGGCAATAAATTAGGTCATTTCTTAAAGATTTCAGAGGCAACTCTAAGGGGAAAATATACATCCTATGCCCGCATTTGTATGGAGATGAACCTATCAGCAGCGCTTCCAGATAAGGTCATTCTAGAAGTCTATAATGAAGAATGGGTTCAAGTAGTTGACTATGAACATATCTCGTTCAGATGTCACAAATGTCATGAGCATGGGCATCTATCCAGAGACTGTCCACTCAATTGAAGGGAGGAAAACCTAAATCCCAATAAAGGAAAAGACCTGACAGGTTTCACTAAAGTAGGAGGAAAAGGAAAAGGGGGAGGAAGGAAGACACAAAAGAGCCCTACTGTGAATGATAAAACAAAAAGTTACAACAGTTTTGAGATCTTAGGAGAAAAAGAAGCTGAGGGAGGGGATAAAGAGAGTACAGAGAATCAGAAAGCAAGGGGGGAAGAAAAAGAGACTAGCGTGGAGTACATTCAGGAACAGAATGAACACATGATGGACTCTTTGAATACCATGGAAGTAGAAAAAGACCAGGAAATGACTCAAAGTGAAAGTGGTACGGAGGATCAAGATCTGCAGGAGATCCTGGAAAGGGAGAACCTAGAGCTGGAAAAGTTTCTAGAACAGGGCAGAAACCTGGGAATAAACTCCATCCCTCAGGAGGACATGGATAACATCCAACAGATGTTCCTTAACAAAGCACATCAAACAGCTGCAGGAGTCAAAAGAGGACATGATAACCAGGAAAACAAAGGAACCTCCTCAATAGGATTAATAACCAGAAAATTACCAAAGAATCCAGGCAAAAGGAGGGATAGAAAAAAACAGAAGGAAATACTACTTGAGTGTGGCAAGCTCATGATTGATTCAGGAAGGATGAAAGACCTTTCAAGTTATTCCTTTATAACCCCACCTCAATGAAAATCACAACCTGGAACATTAGAGGACTAGGGAGCAGAAGAAAATAGAGGAATCTTAGTAAAAGGATTAGAGAGGAAAAACTTGACATAGTATTCATACAGGAAACGAAATGCTCAGTCGAGAGGATCTGTGAAAAACATAGAAAATGGGTAAATAGATATGAATACCTTGAAGTTAAGGCAAATAAATCTGCTGGTGGTATCCTCACTCTCTGGGATCCACAGAAATATGGTGTGATTGATGCGGAGGCATCCAGACATCACCTTTCTCTGATTTTCCAACCGTTGGGAGACATGCAATGTTACATGATCACCAATTTCTATGGTCCACAACCAATGGAGGACAAACTTCAACTCCTCACAACACTGGAGGATATGAAGAAGAGACACCCAGCTCTTCCATGGATTATTGGAGGTTATTTTAACATAACAAAATCACTCATGGAGAAGAAAGGAGGAACTAGAATACTTGGGAGAGATTCAATTGCCTTCCAGAACTTCATCACCAATATGAAATTGGTTGATATGGAAACAAGCAATGGAATCTTCACTTGGAACAGCAAAAGAGGAGATCCTACCCAAGTGGCCTCAAAATTGGACAGATTTATGGTTTCAGAGGAACTTCTTCTAAGGGGGAGCAACATTGTTACACTCATATTACCTTTTGGGGGTTTAGATCACTAGCCTATCCAATTGGAAGCCTCCCTTTTTGGAAAACCAAGGAACACCCCCTTCAGGTTTGAGAATGCTTGGCTCACACATTCAAATTTCCTCACAAATATTGAACAATGGTGGAAGGAAGATCTTCACCTTCAAGGTACAAAGATGTTCCTGCTTCACTGTAGGCTCAAACACATTAAAGGAAGACACAAAGAGTGGAACAAAAAGGAATTTGGTAACATCTTCAAAGCTAAAGGAGAGGTGGAAAAGAAACCAAAGGAAATAAACCAGATTCTTATCACAAAAGGCTACACAGATGAAAGGAAAGAGATGGCAGAGTTACTCCAGCAGGAGTGGGACAATAGATGCCTTCAAGAGGAAATACTCTGGAGACAGAAATCCAGAGTACAATGGATCAAAGAAGGGGAGAGAAACACCAAATTCTTTCACAGATCCACCATAGCTCACCGAAACAACAATAGAATTGTGAAACTTATAGCTCAGCATGGTGTAGAGAGAAACACTCATGAAGAGATGGAGAAAGTTCTACTCCATCATTTTCATAAAATTGCTGAGGAAACCTCGGAAGATAGATACCAGTTTACAGAAAACTTCACTCAGTACATCCCTAAATTGGTCACCATAGAAGATAATTTCAATCTCAATAGACTAGTAACAGTGGAAGAAATGGAGGAAGCCGTGAAAAATATGCAAAATGGGAAAGCACCAGGTCCGGATGGCTTCAATGTGGAATTTTTCAAAGCTTGTTGGAAGATAGTGAAACAGGACATCCTGGAGGTAGTGGAAGACTCTCGAAGATTTAAGAAAGTCTTAAAGGCACTCAATGAATCTTTCATAGCCTTAATCCCCAAACAGGAGAAGGCCACCTCTCCAGACAGATATCGACTTATAGCATTATGCAATGTGATCTACAAAATTATATCCAAAGTCATTGCCAACCATCTCAACCCTCTCCTCCCAACCCTAGTGCCAGAGGAACAAACAGGCTATGTGAAAGGAAGACAAATTCTAGATAATATAATACAAGCACATGAAATGGTTCATTCACTCATTACCAACAAACAGGCTGGAATGATAATGCAGCTGGATATAGCAAAGGCCTATGAGAAACTTAACTGGTCATATATAAGAGCAATTTTAGAAGCCTATGGCTTTGATCATGATTAGATAAAATGGGTTATGGCACTAGTTACCACAGCCAACTGTTCAATTCTTCTCAATGGCACTCCTTCCAAAACCTTCAAGCCTTCTAGATGTCCCAGGCAAGGAGATCCTCTTTCTCCTTTCCTCTTCATTCTAATGATGGAAGGGTTAGGAAGAGCTATCAGAACTACTAAGGAGGAAGGGAGAATTCAGGGTCTGAGACTCACTCATGGTGGCGACACGGTGACACATCAGCAATTTGTGGATGACACTATGCTTCAAGGCACTCCCACTATTAAGGAAGCCAAAGCATTCAAATAGATTCTGAGTGAGTTCGCTAGGGCAACAGGCACTGAAGTAGTCTCATTAAATCAAAAATCTTCTTTTTCAATACAGATATTTCAATTCAAAGAAATATTTCCAGAATTTTGGGCTTTCAAAGGGAGACACTGCCTGTGAAGTACCTGGGAGTTCCTCTCACTGACAAACCGCTTCACAAGGATATCTGGGAGCATGTTCTTAATAAGCTAAAAGATAAGATTAGCAAATGGATAAACAGAACACTAAATCTAGCAGGGAGACTAGTTCTCACTAAGGTCCTACAAAGTATCCCTATCTATATGTTATCTACCATTCCAGCACCATCCAGTGTAATGACCAATATAAGAAACGTTCAAAGAGACTTTCTATGGGGGAAAGGTGAAGAAAAGAAAAAATGGGCCCTTGTGGCATGGGACAGAGTATGCAAACCTAAGTCCCGTGGTGGCTTAGGTCTTCATGACCTAGGAGTTCTAAATAGAGTTCTTGGTGCCAAAATCTAGTGGAGATGGCTGAACGAAATTCAAGCCCCTTGGGAAAAACTCTGGAAGAACAAATATGCTAGCAAATGGCAAGAGGAAAATCTAATCAGGATGACAGGACAAGTAAAAGGTTCTACAATTTGGAGTAGGGCATGGGAGAACAGAGCCCTAGTCCAAAACCATAGTTTCTAGGAGATCAAAAATGGAAACTTGGCTTGGTTTTGGGAGGAAAATTGGCAACAGGAGGACAATCTCCAAAGTGAAGCATTAGTAGACATTCACACTGATACCATTAGAAAAGGACTAAAGTGGGTAAGTGACTATTGGGACCAAGCAAGGAATGATAAGAAATGGAGAACTTGGAAACTTCCAGATTATAGTGTAATGGGCATGCTGCATACTCAAGCTACAGCCCTTCAAGGGCTTTTAGACAAGAGACAAATCTTGAACTCAAACTTAAATGATCAACTAAGATGGGGAAAAAACAAGACAGGTCTCTTCAACCTTAAGGAAGCCAACAGAATAGGTGCAAGGCTAAACCATCCCAACACTGATAAGACATGGAAAGAAATCTGGGAAAATCCTCATTGGATGAAAGTAAAATTGTTCAAGTGGCTGGTTCAACAGGGCAAGATTCTGACATGGGATAACCTAAGAAAAAGAGGCTTTGTTGGCCCCTCAAGATGTCACTTATGTAGAGAATAGGAAGAAACTACAAATCATCTTATGAATAGATGCACTTTCACCACAACTCTTTGGAATTGGGCTGGAGAAGTTTTTGAGCAGACAAACAGAGATGCTAATGACATCATCACCACTTTGAAGAACTAGAGGAAAAATTTCTCGGATAATGAGATCATAAACTCTGCCTGGATGTTGACCCCAAGATTCTCAATCTGGAATGTTTGGAAGGAGCATAACAATAGGATTTTCAAGGAGAAAGTGAGTCCGGTGAGCAATATCCTCAAACTGGTCCTTAAAAAACTCAAAGAAACTGTACATATCCTGGGAGGAGAAGATACAGGTAAACCTATTGAACCAAGAGAGGCAAGAATATTGAAGAAATTAGAGCTAAAGGTTATTTCCCCTCAGGGTTCTATGCAGATTATCAAGAAAACCTCAACAGAAAAGTCTTCTCGGTAACCCCCTTCTCATGGTTTTTTAAAATTCAACATAGACGGGGCTTCAAAAAGGAATCCGAGAGAAGCAGGTTATGGAGGGGTTCTGAGGGATGAGGAAGGAAACATACAGGTCATCTTCCATAGTTATCTTGGCAAAGCTACTAACAATATGGCTGAGCTCATGGCGATGGAATCACGCCTGGAAATACTGCTCAAGTACAACATTCAAAATGTCATCATTGAGGTTGATTCAGAACTAGTCATTAACTCAATAAAAAGGATAAATGTTGGCGCTACTCCTGAGAAAATCTCAGAACATTGGCAGCTTTTGCAAGTCTACCAAACAATCCAAGTGCACCTAAGAATGTTGAGAATCCTCAGGATGGTGCATGTTCGTAGGGAAGCCAACAAAGTGGCAGATTGGCTTGCTAATGAGGGGGTTATGAAATAAGCATATTGATCTTTGCTACTGGTGGGGGGCGATAACAGAGGACAAGTTGAAGGAGGGATGTTCTTCCAGAGCCCTTAGAAACTGACAACAGCATCAGGAAAATCAAGAGACTGTACTTGCTGACACAGAGACACAGTAACGGGGTACAGTTATTCTGGTTTTAACATGAAGTGTATTGACATAAGTGTGATCCCTTTTAGGTGGCAGGTCTATGTCAGCCTCATTAACGCGAGTAATGGCAATCTAGACATCTTAGGGGGACGACTAGATAGAGGGATCTTATTCTTCTTCATCTCCCTTTGGCCCATGAGCCGGAACCCAGATTTTCTCGGTAATTGCAAAACCCCAACTTTTATTCCAGTGAACAACTTTACTGCCCTTGTGGTGGTTTACGGTATTTCGCAAGCTCATCAAGCAGGAAGCGGTTTTCTCATTTGGGAGCAATTCCACTCACCACGCAACATGTGGCTAGGGGTGAGGTGGAATTAACGCCTTCATCGCTTGCTAACTATCGGTGCTCTTAGCTCGCACAATATGATCCATAACTGTTGGATCTAGCAAGGATAATCTACGGCCAAAATTTTGCGTGCATGTTGGTTGGTCCACATCAGGGATTATGTTTCAAGCTGTTCACAAGACCTCTCTGGGATCACGCACAAATGGTGGATTTCAGAGAGTTAAAGTGATCGAAGGCTAAGTCAAAAACGGACCCGATAAGATTATAGATTATGGTCTATTGGGTTCATCGGGTCCGTTTCTTTTGTTAAAAGGTGCGCTTGTTGGCCACCCGATATCTTTCTAATCCGCTAGATCATCATTTCAAGATCCAATAGTTAGTTTTGGACTGCAGGTTTGTTTTGGCGAGCCCACGTCCTTGGGTCTTCTTTGTCATTTTGTGACCTCAGTCTGGGGTTGGCCTATCGTATTGGTGGGCCTCACCACCACGATCGCCTTTGCACAATATTTCTCTTTTTATTGAATAGAAGGATCCACTCTTGCCTTAGCAAAAAACAAAAAACAAAAAAATATATATATATTTAAAGTCCAAAATAACCTTAATAAAATAAAATTTATTGAATTATACATTTTTAAATATATTAACTGTGTTAGATAAAACAACTGGTATAGCATTTTGGTAAGACAAATTATAAATAATAATTAACTATATATTATTAGAGATTATAATTAAACAATTTAAAATTCAAATATTAAAATATTAATTCATTTCTCTATATTTAATAACAAATAATTATTTTAATTTATAACATAATAATATCTTAATATAAAATAAAATCTAAAATCAATTTTATATATATATACCAAACAAAACTTAAAAATTGTTACAACTATTATTATTATAGTCATGAACTTTACTACATCTTAATCACATATTGGAAGTCAATATTTCATACTCACCAACCCTCTCTTCTCTCTCTCTCTCTCTCTTCTCTCTCTCTCTCTCTCCTCTCTTCAAATAATATATTATATATATATATATCTAATTTACATGACTTTCCTTCATACCGTTAAGGTTATATGTAAAGGTTGCCTTTTTATAAAAATACAACCAATTATAATAAAATTAGAATAGAATAATATTAAAAAATGATGAAGAAATATATGGTTCCATTTCACTTTAACGCACTCTAGTGGAATAGATTCTCACCTCTGGACAATTTTATGTATGTTAAAGGGAACACAGAACAATTCATTTAAGTCAGTTACAACTTTATATTTGAATTCCTTAGTCTCCTGGACTCTGCAGTTGTCTCGATCTGGGATCACAACCCTAACTACCTCCACCATTGGTTTGTTGTTCATAAATCCCTCGGGACCCTTCAATTTTTTATCTTATGGGTCATCTAGAGAGCACGTAATGCACTAATCTTTGATTCCTCCCAACCTTCTATCTATAGAACCAATTCTTTGATCATGACATACTTTAAATAATTTTCTCGTAAGCCCTTCCCTTCTCCTCGCCCCTCTCGCTCCTCCTTTTATCTTTGGTCTACCTTTCCATTTGGATTCTTTAATGGAGCTAGTTCCTTTAGGTCATGTGGTTGTAGAATGATCATTTATCTAGAACCTAATCATCTCTTCAGATTCCTTTGGTTTGGTGGAAAGGGTTTGAATGCTAGGGTCGAGCTTCTGGCCTTATGGGGCACTCTCTATTGTGATTCATGGATTGGATTGACAAGCATTACCATCTTTGGGGACTCTAAAGTTATTATTGAATGGGCCAACAACCGATGTAAACTTCAAAATCTAAATCTTCTCTCCTAGCAATAGCGGATCAAAACTCTATCTCAATCATTCCTTCAGATTTCCTTCTCTCACATCTATCGTGAGCACAACAAGGAAGCTAAAATTTTGTCCAAAGGTGGATGTTCTACCTTGTTGGGCTCGATCCACTTCCAGAAATTCATCTCAATCTCTCTTCTTCGGTTGGGACAGATCACTTACTAACTCTTCACCTGATCCATTTTTGAGTTGGGCCTCCTACTTTTTGGCACTTAGCGTTTTGTATTGTTGTGGCTTTCTCTTGATGTTGCTTTCTCCTACATGTTTACTGCAGGATTATTTCCTTTTTGTTCATACATTGGATGTGGAGTTGGTTATTTCATTACATCAATAGCTTTGCTGTTATGGATAATCTTCATGTATTTGTTTCTACTTTCTTCTATTGTTGTTACATTTAGGGAAATAAGCGTGGTGTAGTTATTTGATTCTCACCTAAATCTATGTTAAATCTGATACAATTAGAGTTATTGAGAATTTGAGATAAAGAACACCTATGGCTTCCCTTTTTTAGGGGTACCTTAACTACATCCATCAAAGTAATCCCCATGTTCCAGATTTGTCCATAGGATCACGAATCAACTTCTTCGTGTAGGGGTTTAGGAAAAATATTTGAAGCTTGAGAAGATTGACTAACTTTGGAAGGCACATTGAAAAAGAGTTATATATATGTTTTTAAGGATTTCAACATTTCTATATTTAAAGATTCCCCATGATACTATTAGAGGAAGGCATTTGAGGTCTTTGAGATCTAAGTTTTGCTACCACTTTTTAAAGCACTCTTCAACATAACCTCCTTGTCCACAGTCCTTTATCCTTGTCAAATCATCCATTTCAGTCCAGTCTTCCCTTTATTAAGGACATAATATCAGTAGATGGCCTATGTTCTTTTCAGAAACGGAAGAAAGGAAGACCATGCCCCCTTGTGAACAACTTACAATGCTACCTATGCCCGATTTTTACTACACTCTCAAGGATATTGTATTTAATGCTGCAAAGAATAAATAAGGATTAAATTGGTCCATTCACCCTTCGACACACATATTTGGCTTCTCTCTTTGGAGCTTGATGAATGTTTTAGACACACTATGTGTTTACACTCTCATATGAAAACATGAGAGGTTGTCTTTCAAGTACCCAGGGAACAATATTTCATGAGAATAATTTATGGATGCATCTTGATCAAAAGTTATTGCAGATCAAGAAATTTGGGCTGCCACATATCCTTATCAAAATAACTAGGCCTTTGATTATGCTAATGGAGACGTGTATAAATGGAAACTTCGTTGGAGAATAATTGCATAAAGATTTGATCTGGAACCATTACCATATGAGCGTGGAGGGTTCAGTTTGGATCAGGCAATGGAAAACAAAGAAGGTCCAGTCTAGGATGCAATTTTTATTGAAAGTAAGCTCTTGGATTGAGCAGTTGGGAAGGACGTCACACATGCCTATGCTTTAAGTAGATTGTTTGATTGTATTACATTTAACATTTTTCATTCAAATTTTCCTATAATTAGATCACCTAACATATCACATTTTTTTCATCTCTGCTCTTCTTCCATATGCTCTACCAACATATGACGTTTACTTTGCAATATTTGGTGCAAATCCTAGTATATAAGCAATGAAAAATTATTTCCATAAATAAAAATCTAGTATGACACTTGTAACTATGTTTTTTTTAATTAAATTGAAACATAAAAAGGGTATAATTACTTTTGAAATAAATATCAACTCTTTATCTTGATTATTGCCAAATATATTTTAAAATATTATGTGGAGGTTAAATCTCTAACACCCACTTAATAACTATTCATAATTAAATTAAAAATATGGAACTCTTGTTCAAAATAGATATGCCACATGAATATTCTATGTATCTCCACCGTCCACCTATTAATTATTAACAATTACATTAAAATTCTAAAAGCAATAGAGGTTAAATCCCCACTATCCACTTAATAATTGTGATTAAATAAATTAAAAAATGAAAGCAATAAATATTCCCATTGACATAATAACATTGCTTGAAGAATATTTATACACTAAAGTATAAATTAAAAATAATATTCTGATTTAAATGAGAATTAAATGTTTTAATATATATATATATTATTATATATATATTATATATATATATATATATTATATATATTATTACGGTTAATTACATATATTTATAATCTATAATAATAAAAAAAATTTGTTATGAAGTTTTTTTGCTAATAAATTAACTAGGTACCACAGTGAATTTAATGGTTAGTAAATGTGGATATGCATCAAGCCACTTATTTCATGATACATCTCACAGGTTAAATAAACATTAAAAAAACTAAATTATAACCTTTTTTAAATTAAAAAAATACCATAACTTAATAATACTACATCCCAAAAAAACCCTAACTTATGTTGATATGATACATGTTCACATGACATATTTTTTAATTAATCATTTTAATTACAAGGGGGAAAAGGACATAACTACTCTTGAGATAAATCTCACCTTTGATATGTGACTACTAGTAAGAATATTATGTGAAGGTTCAATCCATATCATCCACTTGATAATTAAATAAAAAACAAAACTTCTTATAAAATAAATAAAAAATTAATAAAAAGATATTTGGTATAAGTTTTTTTCTATTGGACTTGGAGTTTGTTCTAAACCTTGGAGTTTGTTCTAAAAATTAAAACCTAGAAACATCTAGTGAATACCCCTTGATAATTTCAAATAGGATGGTTTTCTGTCAAAAATATTGATGAATCATTTATAAAAATACTTTTTAGAAAATTAGGAGATAATGAGATGATCTACTTTCTCTTAATTTATCAACTATCTAATCCATCTCATAATCAATTTCATACTCAAATAGACTTTGGTGTCAATAATAATATTCCCACTACTAATTTGACAATTTAGTTATAATATATTTTCTACTGAAAAAACTCATTTATAAAAAAATTTCAAAAATAAAGCCTCATAATAAAAAAAACCTTTTCTGTCCATAATAATGATCCTACTACTAATTTAACAATTCAGATATAATATATTTTCGGGCTGAAAAGAATTATTTATAAAAAACCTTTCTAAAAATCGAGAGATAATGAGATGGTCAACTTCCTCCTAATTTATCGTCCCTTTGTGCAGGACTAACTAGTCCGTCCCATAATAGAATGGACTTCCATGTAGCTGGTCTGGACTTTTCACAAGCTTCCAACGCGATTCCCTTTAGTTGTTGTACGTTCCAATCATAAGGTGGCCGTTACACACTATACCGTAAGTGCGATCAGTGTTCACTTTTTAATACGTCTAACTAGGTCTGGATCTTCAAATTTAGTCTACTGGTGAACTGAAAATTTAATGATGGTACTTGTTTTTGGTATATATGGAGCAAAAATCGATTTTAAACCATAAAGATTATGATTAAAATAAAAATCATCGCAATGAAGTGAAAACTTTAAAACATATAATGTTTATAAATGCATATCGTTTTAAGGTTTATATATGTAAAATTATGTGTATGTTCCTGTATCACATTAAAAAAACACTCTCCTGTTGTCAGAGTTGAGTAAAATTATGGTGAATGCTTCTTTGTATTCGACTGGCTGTGAGAAAAGCTAGAAGCACGATTATCGCTCCAAATTGCAATGGATCTAAAACTTTCACTATTAACCTATAATGTATGTTTCTTTTTATGTGATGTGAAATCAAGTTAGAAAAAGGATATTAACCTATTATGATTTTTTTATTTATTGTGAATTTAAGTTAGAAAAAGGAGAATGCTTTAAATTGAAGTGGTTTTAGAACTTTCATTATTAATTTAGGATGAATATTTATTTTTATTCTAAATTTTTCACTATTAGCTTATGATGTGTGTTTTTTTTATTTGATTGTGAAATCAAGTTAGAAAAAGATAGTAACTTATGATAAATGTTTTTTTATTTGATTGTAAATTCAAATTAGAAAAATGAAAATGTTCTAAATTGAACTGGGTCTAAAACTTTCACTATTAATTTAGGATGAATATTTCTTTTTATTCTAAAACTTTCGGTATAAACCTATACCTATGATGTATGTTTTTTTATTTAATTGTGAAATCAAGTTAGTAAAAAGATATTAATTTATGATGAATGTTTCTTTCTATTAAATTGTGAATTCAAGTTAGAAAAAAGAGAATGCTCCAAATTGAATTGGATCCAAAGCTTTCACTAGGATGAATATTTCATTTTATCTGATTATGAATTTATCAAAGTGATAAAGAGGATTATACCCAAGTTAAATTGGATCTAAAGATTTCACTATTAACATATAATGATTCGGTATAAACTTATACCTATGATGTATGTTTTTTTTATTTAATTGTGAAATCAAGTTAGTAAAAAGATATTAATTTATGATGAATGTTTCTTTCTATTAAATTGTGAATTCAAGTGAATTTAAGTTAGAAAAAAGAGAATGCTCCAAATTGAACTGGATCCAGAGCTTTCACTAGGATGAATATTTCATTTTATATGATTATGAATTTATCAAAGTGATAAAGAGGATTATACCCAAGTTGAATTGGATCTAAAGATTTCACTATTAACATATAATGAATGTTGTTTTATTTCATTATGAATTCAAGTGAAGAGGATTATGCTCCAAATTAAACCGGATCTAAAACTTTCAATATTAACTCTTTTTTTTCCAAAAATGATTAGTTTATAAATAATTATATATAAAAAGCAGGTTAACATTATAGCTTGTTTTATTTAAAACTATGTATATGTAAATTAGTAGCATATACAAATAAAAGAAAAAGAACTAAAATAAATTTATTAAAATAGATTTGAACTGCAAAATCAACTAACAATTATGTAACATAATTTGAGAAAGCAAAACGTACACCTCTCGAAATATCTTATTCACCGGCTATTCCCAGTCCCCGATAAAAACGTTCACGTCCAATTTCAAGTTTGCCTCCGAAAATCTTATTCACCGGCAATGCCCGGTCCCCGAAAAAAACGTTCACATCAAATTCCAGGTCTGCGTCCGACTATAAGTGGGGCATCTGTGCTCTGTCCAGAACGCGCAAGTGTAGTAGACTTCCAAAATCTTAGAATACTGCAACGATGGTAAAAACGGGTAACAGAAACTGGTTCATTTGGATGGTCATGAGCATGCTGTTGATGTTGTTGAATTTATTCTCTCTGAATGTTCGTGCTCAACCAGGTATTACTCTGGTTCCTCTCATTCGCAGATATTGGATACTGCTTCCCTCCTTTTGTTTCCTTTAGATCATTGAATCTTGTTGATATGTGTTGATATGTCTGGCTTAAGGAGATTTCTTTGATCACTTAAATGAATGTGTCGTAGGGTTTCTGAGTATATCTTGCGGAGCAAAAAGAAATTACACTGACGCACACAATATAACATGGGTTCCTGACGATAATTACATTGACGTGGGTCAGACGGCAGACATAGGGGACGCGTCTAAACGAGCCTACGGTTCTTACCTGCATACTCTACGCTTCTTCCCAAAGCCCCTCAACAAATCTTGCTATCAGTTGCCTGTGACTCCCAATGTGCCTTACCTTTTAAGAACATGGTTTGCCACTGGTAATTACATCGGATCTGAAGAATTCGCTGATTTTTCTCTCTCTGTAGAAACACCCGGTTTGCTGTTTCAATCAGATCCAATAATAAAAACTGAAGATCCATACGGTTTTGAGTTAATTTTTGTTAGTTCTGGCAGAGTGTTGTATATTTGTTTGATCAGAACCTCCGAGACTGTTGATCCCTTTATCTCCGCCATCGAGTTGAGGACCCTCCAAAAAGGAATGTATCCCCAGGCTAAACCAGGAACAGCGTTGTGGATATTAGCCAGGAAAGATGTCGGTGGAAATTCGTTGCTTAGGTGAGCATTTGAGCTATACGTTTTACCTAGTATGAGATATGCTTCCAATATGTTTGATCTGTGCAGGCCAATTTTGATACACTGTCTGTTACGTTGTGTGTGATATTTCTTGTGAGATAAGCAGGTATCCTACAGACAACTTCGACCGCGTCTGGCACGTAAATGTTGACAATTCGAGTCCTGTGCGGAATGTAAGCTCTCAGCGGCCCATTTCATTGAACCATACGAAAAATCTTGTCCCAAATACTGTCATCCAGACGGCGTGGGTTCCGGACGTGGACAACTTTGCAATCAGTCTAGGGACAATCTATGGGCAGAACACGCTACTAATGTTATATTTCGCAGAAATAGAAAGACTAAAAGTATCTCAGTCGAGATCATTTTACGTCACAATACATGGGAATATGCGATCAAACATTATTAATTTGGTGCCATATTACTCTGCGGTGGAGATAACAATCCCAGTGTCTGCTTCAGATGAAACAGCCGACTTGACATTTAGCCTTGTGAAGGCCGCTAACTCCACCAGTCGTCCAATAATCAACGCTTATGAGTATTATTTGTTAATTGATACCGATCCAGCAACATATTGGCAAGATAGTAAGTCCCTTGCTAAATTTTTCATTAATGATATTATAATTCGATGTATAACCATGTAGTTCTGAAACTGCAGTGGAAGTTATTGGCGCTATTAAAAGAAGGTTTGACATAAAAGATTGGATTTCGGATCCTTGTTATTTGATCCCCTGGAATGGAATTCACTGTGATAATGGATCTTCAGCCATAAGAATTTCAGAAATGTAAGTTGATATCTTTGATTTGCTTACAGTTAACAGCCAAATTTGAAACCATAGGGGCTTACGATGCTAATCTTCTTTCTCTAGAAATTTGTCTGGAAGCAACCTGAGAGGATCAGTGCCAGAAGATATTGGACACCTAACTGCATTAGTTACAGTGTAAGCAAAACTCTACTCTTCTCTCTGTATTCTAACGTGAAAAGGTTGTGGAATAAAGCAAGTACGCATGACCATTATAAAATGTTCCATCTTCTGGGTGTGTTGAAATTAATTATCCGCTGAAGCATTCTTCATATCTTGTTAAAACTGGCCCTCTTACAAGCGATTAGGAAAAATACAGTTTAAGGTGTGGCTTTATATAGTTAGTTTTGAGTACTATATCGGTGGCGGCATTATCGATCCCTGTTGCATTTAGCAGGTCACTTGACAATAATCATCTCATTGGATCCTTGCCAAATTTTTCGAGGCTAACCATGTTAGAGAGATTGTAAGTACTTTCTTACAAACATAAGCGCTCACTTTGTCGCCTATTATTTATTTTAGAGACAGATTGATGGTCCTTTTACAAATATAAGTGCAACCATTTCGTTCTCTTGTTGTGCAGACATCTACAAAACAACCGCTTGAACGGCAGTCTTCCAGATTGGCTATCTAAACTGAAAAACCTTAAAGAGTTGTATGTCAACCTACCCTGGTTAATATAATTTTATGACATTAGAAGCATTTTATGACTAATATAATATAACAGTCATTTTTCCCACTGACAGGTTTATAGAGAACAATAATTTCAGCGGTGTCATTCCAGCAGAACTTCTTTACAAGCCTTCACTGGCATTCAGGTAATTTAATATCTTATTTTTTATGTTTCGTATTGCCCAGGAATTGCATTCTAACATATTCAAGGTCTAGATTTTTCATTGCAATGTTTATACTTAAACGGCAGAAAGTTTAATCTCTTTACTTGGTGTGTTGCAGATACTCTGGCAACAACGACCTTTGTGTAGGTATGGATAAGGGAAAATGTATCAAAGAAATTCAAGAAAGCGGAAATATTTCAAGAAAGGGCAGAGTGAATGTTATCCTTGCAGTAACGATCAGTGCAGGTTTAATCATTGCTTTGGGGTTGGTGGTGGGTATTGCTGTAGATCGGAAGAAATTAAGAGCAAAACGACGTCCCAGTGAAGGTTGCCAAATAGCTTGAATTTTAAGTATGATATTTTAATACAGAAAATCGCGGTTGTCTTCCTAGGAAATTAAGAGTTGTTTAATAATACCCAGCAAATTTGCAGACAACCCAATTATGATGCCGAATCGAACAATATCCCGTGCCTTTACTCTAGAAGAGATGATTGCAGCCACGGAAAATTTTAGCAGAAAGATTGGGGAAGGTGGCTTTGGATCTGTGTTCTTGGGTAGACTGCCAAATGGAAAAGAGATAGCCGTAAAGGTTCTCTCATTCTTCTCCAGACAAGGCGTTCACCAATTTCAGAATGAGGTAATTCTGAGATTCTGAGATTCAATTTAACCATATACTTTTAATGGCACCAACATCGACGGTGATGTGTGGCAGCACTGTAAATAAGATAACCATATGTGCTTCACTTGATTGATATATTGGTAAACAGAAATTGGTATCTTTACTATGCTACTGTAATGAATGTTGATTAACAGGTTGATCTTCTTTCTAAAGTGCATCACAAGAAGTTGGTAGCTTTACTCGGATACTGCAGTGAATCTAGAGACCTGATGCTTATCTACGAGTACATGGCTGGAGCATCATTAAGAGACCGTCTTTATGGTAAATATTTTGCTGATCAATATTGTTGGAATGATTTGCTGCATGTTAACAGGAATTACTGCGAATCTGCGATGACCAAAAAACCTTTATTTGATTCTAAATGTCCTTTTCCAGGTACAAGCCCAGAAATTTCCGAACTGACTTGGAAGTCACGGCTTAATATAGCATTAGATGCCGCCCAGGGTATGTCTTTAAAGGAGGTCCATTTTATTAATTTGATTACATCTAAATTATGCAATTTATACAATCCACCTTAGTAATGTTTCTCATTTACTTTTATTTGAAGGACTGGAATACTTGCATGTGGGTTGCACGCCAAAGATAATTCACAGGGATGTCAAGACCGCTAACATTCTTCTGGACGGCAGTTTGAATGGCAAGCTTGCCGATTTCGGTCTCTCAAAGATGACCAGCGAAGGGGAGGTTACTCATGTTACCACTGCGGTGAAAGGAACTCCAGGATATCTCGATCCAGAGTAAACCATAGATATAGCATTCACTCTCTTTGCAATGTTGTTGAAGCTGAACGAATTCAATTAATTACTGAAGCCTCTGGATTTGTTTGGCAGGTATTTTCGCACTCACCAGTTGACGGAAAAGAGTGACGTATATAGTTTTGGAGTTGTTCTTTTGGAGATCGTATGTGGGAGACCACCCGTAAATGCACATTTAACAGAGGACGAGCCGAACCTCATTGAGTTGGTAAGAAATTAATGCAGTGGAATGTGGTTACCGTGCAAGATTAATAGTATAATATGTCTTTTGAGTGAATTATTGTGCTCCGGACTAACGATATCTACATTTGGGCGTATTGGAAAGGTGAGGTCTTATTTGGAGAGGAGTGAAAATCCTGGGGAAATAGAAGAGATCGCAGATAAAAGGTTGAGTGGAAACTACTGCATGGAATCTATTACCAGTATTGTGAAGGTAGCGGTTACATGTGTGGAACCAAAACCATCGTTGAGGCCGACGATGGGTGAAATAGTAGGAAAGATAAAAGAAGCCCTCTTTCTTGAAAATAGAAATAATTCTTCTCTTCCAGAGCCGGAGCGGACTCGAACGGAGTTTGGAGATATCCGTGTAGGAGGGGACACAAGTCGACCCGAAAATATGGAATGGGGTGATAATAGCTCCAACATCCCCCATGTAGGAAGATGAGTTCATTTTCTTCAATAATGCTTCACCCTAATATATCAGACGGATATGGGCAAAACAAGTGCTTATAACAAGCTATTTGAGTCACACTTCTTCCTTAATCATTAAGCTAAGTAAGGATGTGTAACGTGTACTGTGATTACGCCATAATAATATATTAACCATAAACATAAACCTCGCTGTTTCACGCTGATTCCCATTGGTGTGAATAAGGTACTGATTACAGTTAATGAAGCTTTCATATCTTGGCATCCTCTCTTTTAAGGATTTTTTTTAGTAAGAGATACTGCCTCTCTTTGAGAGAGCCTTGTCAACTCAAACTCTCTTGCTGTTGGTCATAAATCGTATTGCGTATATTGTAATTATTGGGTAAAGCAAGTGAATTTTTGGCCACTGAACCGGAAAAAATATTCTTCCAGTTATTCAAAAATCGTATTGCCTGTATTGTAATCATTGGGTAAAGCAGCTAAATTCTTTAGCATTCATGGATCACATCTATTTAGTTGTTTTCCATATATATTAGTTTAGTTTTAGTAGTTTTCAAATAATATTTTTATTAATGTGTATATATTGGATTATTTTTAAATCATTTATTATTATTATTAATAAATCATATTATATTAACTTTTTCATTAATAAAAACAAAATTACTCTAAAATATATATATATATATATATATGTCAAGCGATAAATTACATGTACATCTGTAAACCAAATCGACCGAGACAATGTCATGAAGTTATCAATTTATTGGGTGGCTTTAGTCTGACACCCAATATATAGTATCAGAGAGATCACATGCAATGGCCACCTAACCATACACGTACTTGTCCTATTTCATTAACAATATATTTGACCCCATTTTAATTTATTATGTTACATTGGGTGATACCACTTGAACCGAAATGCACGACGACAATTGTCCATCATCACCACGGACGCGCCAATAGCAGAGCCCATGTACGAATCAATAAACAAGTCACGTCTGCTGGTTGAATCAATAGCTAGGAGCAATCTAACTCTTACATGTTTTTGTCATTTTGTGGTAATTTTGCAATGCAATCTTAATTATTTAAAATATATAAATATATTTAATGATTTTTAAAAATAATAAATATTTAAAATTTATAAATTATATTATTGAACGTTATTATATTAAAAGTAATTAAATCTAATCAATATCATTTATGAAACGTAATTGGAATTACTCTAATAATAAAAATTAATTTCATTTCATTAATATGTATTTCTCAAAATACTTAATGAAATAATTATAAAAAAAATAATTTCATTATTAATATATATATCATCAAAATTTATAAAATTTATTAAAATTTTAACAACTAATATATTAATATATCTTTCTATAGTAAAACCTTTTCATAAATACATACACCTTTCTGCAACATAATTTACAATATTATATTGTTATTTAATGCACCATAGGCAATGTTTATTCATTATTGTTTGCTCCTATGCATGAAACGCTTTGTTGATTTCTATTAACATCATTGATATTCAAAAGGTTTTCATTCTCTCTCCGCAAGAACAATGTTTATAGTTTTCACTCTTTCCTTGCGAGAACAATGTTTATTAATATAGATATGGTTTTATTATTAGTTTTTGTTTTATCAGTGTTTATAATATTTGTTTAGTGGTCAAAGTGTATTTCTCATATTTCTGACGGGACATGATTTCTTTGATGGATAACATTTAATTTTTGGTATTGTCAATGTTTAAATATTTATTAAAAAAAAAACTAACTTTCTGAGTGATCATTCTATGAGTGAGTGTTTTGACACTCACTAACACTGACACTGAAATTTTTATGGTACTCTTCCCAATGATAGCAAAACTTCCCAATGATGTTAAAACTGATGAAGTTGTTTTTATGGTACTCTTCCCAATGATAGCAAAACTTCCCAATGATGTTAAAACTGATGAAGTTGCAGCCTCTTTACGTAAGTGAGAGAGGGGAAGGGCTGCACAAATCTCCAATTAATATTTCCTTGTGTGTAGATGACTATTATTTGTATAAATTTTCCACATCATATATTGTATTGGTAATGACATTGTTGAAACAATAATTTAATGTCTTATTAAATTTATGAAATTAACCATATTTTTACCAATTAAAATAGAAAAACCAATAATCTAAAAATCTTGTCATTTCTTTGGTTATGTGTTCATTAGATTTAATTATATTCCAATATATTAAATTATTAATTGAAAGTGGACATTCAAAATCATGACATCACTACTATAAAATTTTAGAAATTAGAAGGTTGAGTATAACAGAGCTATGCATGTAAAGCAATGTGCACAACTTTGCTTGTGCCAAGTTTTCCTCATAGTGAAAGCTCCAAAAATCAAAGTTCTGCAAAAGTCTAGTAAATTTTTTTAAGGTTTATTTATTAGCATGCGATGGGAAGCTAAGTAAGAGATGGGTATTACTTTTACAAATTTCCACACTAGTAATAACATTATTGAAACTATAGCTTTAAAATTTTATTAAATTTATGAAATTAATCATATTTTTATGAGTTAAACTTGTTTCTATTTTGAGTGTCATGAATTCACATGGTAATACAATGTAAAAAGTTTCAAACCAAAACATTTAATGACTCCAATAATTAAAAAACAAATATTCCAAAAAGCTCGTCATTTTTCTCATTATTTCTTCAATTCCCTCTTCAACATATGATAAATCAATTCAATTTCAATATATTAAACTCTTAACTGAAAGTAGATTTCAAAATCATGACATCACTTGCTATAAAAATTTTAGAAATTAAAAGGTTGAGTATAACAATAAAATCTTAAAAATGGAAAGGTGGTTGACCATAATGATGACAAAATATTTTTTTATTAGTAAATTAAGGTGGTCGAAGCTTTTCAAGTGAACAAAGGTGTAGAGCTTTTCTTGTACCGCTGGCGAGTTTTAGGCACAATGAATTTTTTGGGCAAAGTGAAAGCCAAAGCTCGGCACTAGCAACAACGCTTCACACAAGCAAAGCTCCACACAAGTCTAGTAAATCTATGTAAGGTTTATTTCTTAGGGTGGGTTGGGGAGCTAAGTAAGAGATGATTATTATTTTTACAAATTTCAATACTCATAAGGACATTATTGAAATCATAGCTTTAAAGTTTTATTAACTTTATGAATTTAATCATATTTTTAAAGTTAATCATTAATGTGAAAGCATGTAAAATTAAGCATTTAGGAACACATCCCATTGATTTTTTTCTTTTTTTTGAAATGAAGACATGTAAACTTAAACATTGGTTAACACCTGGTGTTTAAAGTTTTTCAACAATGTGTGGAGCTTTGCATGTAAAACAATACACACAATTTTTCTTGAGCAGAGACTTCCGCAAATGTTTTTAAGGTTTATTTATTAGCATGGGCTAAGTAGCTAAGTAAGAGACAACTATTACTTTTACAAATTTCCTCATTTGTAATGACACTATTGAAATTATAA
This sequence comes from Pinus taeda, assembly GCA_000404065.3. Taxonomy (NCBI): domain Eukaryota; kingdom Viridiplantae; phylum Streptophyta; class Pinopsida; order Pinales; family Pinaceae; genus Pinus; species Pinus taeda. The sequence continues at coordinate 94,934 of APFE031442731.1, forward strand.
CTTTTACATTTTATAAATTCATGAAATTTAATGATATTTTTACCAATTAATCATTTATTTCAAAGCATGTAAAATTAGGCATTTAAGAATATGTGGAAATATTTTTTTTGAAAGGCATGTAAAATTAAACATAGGTGTTTAAAGTTTTAAACGAGTGTGTAATTTTCAATTAAAATTCACATTAAATAAGTATTATTACATATGACATTCTTTAAAAGCATTAAAATATCAAATTTAAAAGTATGATTTGCAAAGTAATAAAATATTAATATTAACATATATTTTCAAAATTAACACAAATGAATATGTACGGGATTACGAAGGGAGTCCATTGTGTGGAGGAAACTTTTAAGTTTTCATTGTGCAAACCTTCACACTCTTCAAAATCTATTAATAATAAAATAACCATTGGCCATCTGCGTGACTGTAGAGGAATATTTCAAGCACAAAGGCGAACACCCTAGGTGCACTTGCAGGAAGTTGTGGAACCCATATGCCTATAGGCAGGGTTACATGCATGAGTCAATGACATGTGGTTGAGTTGGGGCACTAGGTGACACAATCACAAGATGGATGCCAAGGGCAAGTCATGCGGAGGGCACTGACGATACACACACAATAGGTGTGGGTCGTGTTGTACTTGTTTCCCATAGGCAGTCCTTGGCTACAAAACCTACTCCAGGAAACCAACTCAACAAGCCTTTAGATTCAAGCTGGCCCTTGAACGAGAGGGGGCTCCCTCAGTGGCTACGAGGCTTTGTTTAACGATGTTCACTTGTCACTGAACAAAAACCTTTGAAGCATAATGGCCAGATTTGTGGTTTTAATTGGGGGTGGTTGACGATCAATGACAATCCCTAGTCATGATTAAAGGCTTCTCTCACAGGGTCCCTTCTGAAAGTGTCAACTTCTAGCCGAACAGAATGAATTAGTTTTTTCAAATATTATGGCAGAAGAATGTAAGGGGATTCCTAATAATTGAGCAGTCAGACTAACTACTTAAGAACTAGGGAAATTTAAATGCGTGTAAAAGATTTCTACAGCCCAAAAAAAACTTATCCAAAGGTAACAAAGGGACAAAGTGAAATCGATTCCAAGAGGAGCAATTTCAGATAGATAGCCTAACAAGCTAATCTCTTTAAATGGCTATCGAGAAAAATAAAGCAAAAACCAGTCAAAGAGGAGTTATCTTGGACAAACAATCCAATAAACTGATCTCTTTCTAAAGGTTATAATTTTGCAGGGAATTACCAGGAGATTAAGACTTAATCTACCTTACCCAGACCTTCTTACAATTGCTTTGAACATATGTAGAACAAGTTATGAAAATACTAGAAAGACACACGAGAAACACAAAATTCTGTCATAACTCGAGCTGGAAGGCCTTCATTAGAATTCTATTAGAGAAGTTGTTACAAAGTTAAAGAGCCTTGGAATCAAAAGTACACTCCTATTACTTCAATTGATGAAGTATTTATACAATTTGTTACAAAATATCTTAATAGAAATATCAAGATCTATTACAAATATCTGAAAACTATATAACAAAAATAGAACACAAATAAAGGTAAATAAAACTATTTGAAGAGTTCTAGTACTATCCTTGAGGACTTTTGTTGCTAAAGAAGAGAAATTCGATTTTGTTTACAACTCATATTTGATGAGGTGGCCTCCCAGTCACTAACTATTTTTGAACTTTTTCCTCCCGAATTTTTGAAAAATACGGTCCTTTAATACCATTGTTTCTTCCAAACAATTACAGCTGTTAGAAAAATGAGAGATGTGGTTGTAAGTGATGATGTTGGTAACAAAAAAACTCTTTCACATTTTTGAAAATTCATTTCCACATGCTCGGAAACCGCATTTGAAAATACTAACTAAAAACAGGAAAATCCGGGAAAATATGCCTTTAAAGATGCACTTGTATCTCCCAAACCATAACAACTGTTAGAAAACTGAGAGAGGTTTTTGTATATGAGGAGGTTAGAAAACAAAACCTCTTTTAGTTTTTCAAAATACGTTCTCATGGGTTTGTAAGAAATGTTTGAATTTACTATAGGAAGAAAACATAATTTCAGCTAACCATGAGATAGGCATATGACGTGGGGGTAGGAGATGATGTGGAGGCGGAAGGAAGGTGTGGGATGGAATAGTAGGTGGGAGTAGGATGAGGAAGGAGGAGATAAGTGGCAGTGGTTCACTGACATGGAAATGTTGTGAAAGCTAACGTAATTAAGAAGGGTGGTTTATGCGGGGAGTGAATGTGATTGGTGGAGTTAACTGACAAACGATGTGGCAAAGGTGAATGACAGGAGCGAAACGGATAGGAGAGCAGTATCGGGAGGCAGAGAAACAAGTTTTCAGGGGGGGTGTGTGAAGCGGTTAGCAGTTTTTCTTGAGGGAGGTCCAAAATGATGGGAGGCTACCATGTTAGGGTGGGCGCGGTTTCGTATACTACCCATTTTGGAGCCCCCCCAGGATGATAAAGTTCAGATGGTGAGGGGAGCTTCAAATCATATTCGGGTTGTCGAATGCAGGAAGATGGGCAAATATGGAACATGATGTGATGGAAGGTTAATCTCAAGTGATGGGATACTCAGTGGGGCCGATGAGAATTATTTAATGCAATGTTAGCGAATGTGCGATATAAGAGGGGTGTTAAGACTTAGGGATATGAAGGTGGAGAGTAATGTGAGCAGAGGGGTGATATAAGGATTTAAAACTTGGAAATAGGATTAGTATCAAATAATTGACATATAAACCTAAGAGAAAAGCCTTTACTCCTCTTGTATGAAAACACATTTGATTTTTTTTTGTAGCGCATTTAGAATAATAGCATGTGAATTTATAAAAACATTTAGTGTGCCAAAATATGTTACAACATCAGCTCCAATGGGGACTGCTTCCCCCTACGGGATGCAAAGAACTAGTAGACCAGTTGCCTTAAGTGTTGGACATGGATTCATATCATAAAACCATCAACCACTGATCTTCCATCTTATGTAGAAATATAACCCATTCTCATGGATCAATCTATCATTTGAATACTGCACACTACAACCTACAACTATAAAATGAAACCATATGCTTGCAGTAATTTAGATACTTTTCATACTGAAATCTGAAAACAGAAAATTTCTAGAAACTGAAAATATAAGTTGATCTATCATATACTCTTCAAATCACACCACTCATAAACAACGAACACGCTGATCTACTGCATATTGAAACTCAGAATATCTATTCAATCCCCACACCTCTATCTAGCTGAACTGAAAAACTTTACACTGTAAGGTGTAATTTTCTTTCCATTATAACCTAGTGCGGAGTGGATTTATTGACAAACCATATTGCTAGCAACTGAAAATCTGAAGAATATATACAATATGAACATGAAATCCCATGGGAAACTTATACTCACAAGTGTACTTTAAAAGTTGCATCCTCTATACACATTTTAGATTTCTAACCATAATTGAGAGGGAGAGACATATACTGTTGATTGGAAGTATCAATGAGCCTTGCATAGCAGTAAAGGTTGCTGAAATTTTGAAATAGTGGGATCGGTTACCCAGTGGAATCGCCATATGACAAAGTGGAGTCGTCAGGTGAAATAAATGCAACCAATACTAAATGCCTACTCCTTGTTCACCAGCAAGGAATAGATCTAATATTTATCATTCCCCAGAGAAAGATATCTTCGTTACTTCACTCCCCGGCAACGATGCCAAATGTTGTACCTGTTTCTTGTTGGCAGTCCTTGGTTGCAAAAACTACACTAGGAAACCAACTCAACCAGCCTTTAGGTTCAAGCCGGACCTTGAACCAAAGGGGGATCCCTCAGTGGTTACGAGGCTTTGTTTAATGTTGTTCACCTGTCACTAAACAATAACCTTTGAAGAATGATGGCTAGATTTATAGTTTTAATTGGGGGTGGTTGCGATCAATGACATTCCCTAATCATGACTAAAGGCCTCTCTCACTGAGTCCCTTCTAAAAGTGTCAGCTTCCAACCTGAGAGAATGACTTAGCTTTTTCAAGGATTATGGTAGAAGAATATAAGGGGATTCCTAATAATTGAGTAGTCAGACTCACTACTTAATAGCTAGGGAAATTTAGATGTGTGTAGAAGATTTCTACAGGCCAAAAAAAACATATCCAAAGGTAAAAAAAGGCCAAAGTGAAACCGATTCCAAGAGGATTTATTTCAAATAGATAGTCTAACAAGCTAATCTCTTTAAATGGCTATCAGAAAACATAAAGCAAAAACCAATCAAAGAGGAGGTAGCTTGGACAAACAGTCCAAGAAACTGATCTCTTTCTAAAGGTTATGAATTTTTAGGGAATTATAAAGAGAATAAGACTTAATCTACCTTAACCATACCTTCCTACAATTGCTTTGAACATATGCAGAACAAGTTATGAAAATACTAGAAAGACATACGAGAAACACAAAATTCTGTCATAATTGGAGCCGGAAGGCCTTCATTAGAATTCTACTAAAGAAGTTGTTACATAGTTAAAGAGACTTGGCATCAAAATCCCACTCGTATTACTTCAATTGATGAAGTATTTATACAATTTACTACAAAATATCTTGATAAAAATATCAAGAGCTATTACAAATATCTGAAAACTGTATAACGGAAACAAAACACAAATAAGGGTAGCTAAAACTATTTGAAGAGTTTTGGTACTATCCTTGAGGATTTCTGTTACTAAAGAAGAGCAATTCGATATTTTTTGAACTCATATTTGATGAGGTGGCCTCCAAGTCACTAACTATTTTTGAGCTTTTTCCTCCCGAATTTCTAAATTAGGGTCCTTTAATACCTTTGTTCTCCCAAACCATAATAATTGTTAGAAAACTAAGAGAGGTTTTTGTACATGAGGAGGTTAGCAAAAAAAACCTCTTTTAGTTTTTTAAAATACGTTCTCATGGGTTTGTAAGAAATGATTGACATTACTATGCTATATAGGGAGAAAACATAATTTTAGCTAACCATGAGATAGGCATATGACGTGGGGGTAGGAGATGATGTGGAGGCAAAAGGAAGGCATGGGATGGAACAGTAAGCGAGAGCGAGATGAGGAAGGAGGAGATAAGTGGCAGTGGTTGATTGGTGGGGAAATGATGTGAAAGCTGACGTAATTAAGAAGGGTGGTTTACGTGGGGAGTGAATGTGATTAGTGGAGTTAACCAACAAATGATGTGGCAAAAGGTGAGTGGCAGGAGTTCAACGGATAGGAGAGCGGTATCGGGAGGCAGAGAAACAACTTTTCGAGGGGGGGAGGAGCAATTAGTAGTTTCACCCAAAGGGGGTCCGAAATGATGGGAGGCTGCGACATTAGGGTAGATGTGGTTTCGTATACTGCCCATTTAGGACCCGCCCTCTCTCCCCCCCTTGACAATAAAGCTTAGATGGTGAGGTGGGGGGGGCTAAAATCGTTTTTGGGTCATCAGATGCAGGAAGATGGGTGGAGATGGAGTGCAATGTGATGAAAGGTTAATCTCAAGTTATAGGATAATCGATGGGGTCGGAGGGAATTATCTAATGCAATGTTGGGGAATGTGCAATATAAGAGGGGTGTTAATACTTAGGTATATGAAGGTGGAAAGTAATGTGAGCAGAGGGGTGATATAAGGATTTAAAACTTAGAAATAGGATTAATCTCAAATAATTGACATATAAACCTAAGAAAAAAGCCTTTACGCCTCTCCAATGAAAACACATTTGATGTTTGTTTCTGGCGCATTTAGAATAGAAGCCTGTGCATTTATAAAAACATTTTGTGTGCCAAAATATGTTTCAACAGGTCAGGCGAGATGTGTGACGAGCATGAACTTTGCCACATGAGTGAAGGTTGAGCACGACGTGTGAAGTAAGAAAAATGCACGAACTGGGCAAGACGTGCAATGGAAGTCACCCGGGAAAGATGTGTAATGGGCGTAATGAGTAATCTTCTTAAATTTGAAGAAGGTTTATGTACTATACTAAGGTATATTATAAAAAATATTATATAATGCACTAAATAAATATCATGTAATAATTGTTCTATAACTAATCAATATTACATATTAATGATTATATTACATAATAATTGTCATATGACTATTGTTACATAATACTTATTTATTAAATTATGATCATAAATCTAATAACATATCTGAAGTATACATTTTTTCAAATAAGAAAAAATTAACTAATGGTTACAAACATTTGTTTTTTTTTGGAAGTCAAATGTTCAAATCTAAAAGGGGTTTTCCCATATTAACATTTATTTTATAGTAGAGCCAAAATGATTGAAATATTTTATTTATAATCTATTTT
>APFE031442732.1:0-43782 GCA_000404065.3 Pinus taeda
GGTTGTGTTATATTCTTTCCACATAGTTAACAGGGGGTTTGAGGGATACCCGTAACCCCACTTTATGGGGTCCGGGGTTTTGGACCCTATGTTAGGTTGGGTGGACCCACCTATGGTTTTGTGCATGATTTCTGCACATATTTTTTGGACGTGATGGTTTTCGGTCCATGGTATTGGATGCTTCGGCATGTATAAATATGTATTGTAACATTAAAAGGAACATAATGAAAAATCAAGCTAGTAGTCCCGGTTTTGGGATCCAGTGGGAAATCTCTGTGTATCTGTGTTTTATGTGTTATGCTCTTGCATTTTTATTTTTCCTGTGATTTAGAATTCGTATGCAGGTAATTTTTGTACGGGGTTAAAACCTACAATATTGACATGTGGTTCATTTATTATGTGAGGATATGTCTTTGATGTTCATATGTTGATGTTGTCACTTAGGAGGATATTTTGATGTGAAGCATGTGGTAATTGTATGTAGATTTATGACATGCAAAATTTTGTGATAACAATGATGTTTATGTTCTCATGATGGCATGCAAGACTTGGCATGTGGATTATTTTCTATGATACTATGGTGTTATAGATAATACATTGGATGTATGTTGAGATGTGGTGATTGACAGGAAATCCACAAATGGGTCGAGAGGGCCGGTTTATTTGATGATCTCGTAGGAGCCCATACCTGCGAGGGAGAATATGTAACACCATATTGGTGGGGACATACTCAATCAACACTACATATGCCAGTGGTTCCTTTGTCTTGTGTAGCTCTTAAAGAGCTATGGGACCATCTTGAGGAGGCCAAGTGCCTGATGTTCTAGGCTAGGTGCCTATTATTGGATTGGGATGCTGAAGTCTGGTGGGGGTGTAAGGACTTCGATGCCTGGGGTTGTGTGCCTTAGTAGTTGTGGAGGGAGTGGGCCAGCCTTGCAAGACACCCGGAGTCTTTGAGTACCGTACCGGATGCCTGCCTTGGGGTAGATGAGGTCTAAGTCAGGCGCGAGCCTTGGACTAGGATACAGACCGGTGAGACTTATGCCTAGTTTCGAAAGTGAGAAAAAGGACAAAGATTCCTTGAGATTTCCCAGGTGTTGTGAAAACTTTCAGCATAGGGTGTAGGGCAAACATGAAGTAATAAATAACTAAATAAATAAAATGTTAAACAATTCAACTTAACTTCGGGAAAGTTCCTTAAAGAGGGGGAGTATGTAATGTCCGCTAATAATAGTAAAAATAATAAATAATATAATATTAAAATATAATATAATAAATGATAAACAATAAAGGAAAATGTAATAATAGTAAATAAATAATAAATAATGAAGAAAATATAATAATATAAATAAAATAGTAAATAACAATACTAGAGTTCTAAATAAATATAAGTAAAAATAAACTATAAAAAATAGTAAAAATAAGTAAAGTTAACAAAAAGTAAAATAAAATAAGGAGGAGTTAAATTAAGAGAATTATAAAAATAGTAAAAATAAGTAAAGTTATCAAAAAATAAAAATGAATAAAATAAGAAAGAATTATATTAAGAGAATTACTAAATTAAGTTAAACTTAAAATAAAGAAATAAAAGTTGCATGTTGACACATGGAACGTATGCATGCGGTTCCCCTTCCAATGTTTGCTCTATTTAATAGACTATGAGGAAGATGAGAGATCATTCCATGATTCCATCATCCATTCTCTTGGGAGAAAAAAGTTGTGAGACAAAGGATTCCCTGGCAGTATTACGTTGATTGAGGGCTTGGGGGTGGCCAGTTGTAGCAAGATTTTGTGCAACTAAGCCTATGGTTGGGTGGAGAGTCGTCCCCAAAACTTTGTTGTGGTTGGTAGGATTCAAATATAATTCAACTCCGAAATCACAAGTAAGGAATATCATCGCCACAAGTAAGTTGTCTCTGCTCATATTTATGAAATTTTATGTTAAATAGTTGATAAATTGTGTGTTGATTATAAATCGCATAATTAATCTAATTAGTTGCATTTTTTAATTTCGGGGTTGTTACAACTGAATTTTCCATGTTGAATTGCAGTGGAGGTGGAGGTGGTACGGGTGAATTCGTAGGTGCTGGTGGTGAAGTTGGAGTTGGTGTGGGTGGAGGTGGCAGTCACGCGAATCCTTCTCTTATTAATTGAATAGCACTTCGCGGAGAAGCCTACGCTACTCCCTCTTTGTCATCCAATGGAGGTGAAATCAATGGACTATATTCAGGACCCTTTCTTCCTTTCTTACTGTAGGTATTTCCGCTTCGCATGGCTCCGAACATCAAGGTAATTGCATAACCCATTTTTCGCACAATAACATTTTAATCCAGGTATTTAAAGATTTCAAGTACTTACCTCGCGGACTTTGAAAAAGCACTGCTCCGCGTCATTGTAGGTGACTAAGGTATCGACCGCGAATTCAATCACAAATCCTCCTTTGATGCGATCGAGCCAATGATCAATAGCGCAGGTTATCTTATCCTCAGAGGCTTCCAATATTTATACTAACTCTAGGGTCTAGACAATAGGACCGTCAAGTCTCCACATTCCTTGGCTATCTGCTAACTTCATGAGCCACTCATATAGCTCAACCAGAAAGGAACAGAAAAAGATCTTATGGATCTCTGTGTATAGGTACCTTTCCATCCATTGTTCCTTTGTCAGTCGCGGAGTTATTTTCTCCTGCACCATGAATTCGTGGATTTTTCTATCCAACCAGTCTTTGATCTCTTTCTTAGTTGGATTCTAGTGATACGAAATCACACATCTCTTATGCAGATTCTAGTCCCGACAACAGAACCATTTTTTGGCTTGGTGGGGCTTGACCCAAGTTGAACATTAGTTAGCCAAACAAATCCCTACACCACTAGCCCTTTCGGTATCAGCCCACGGAGCGCGGACCAAAGTCTCACCCAAAGCAGTATGGGGAGATGCTGGAACCAAGTTTCTGCACCTTGAGATGGTCGTGATGTCGGTTTATTCATCCTATTCCTGCTTTCACGCAGGTCGTTAAGTTCTAGGGTTCAGCCTGTCTAGCCCTTTATTCCGCCCTTCAATACCTCCACGAAGGGGTACAATTGGCCTTCTCGCAGCCCTAACCTGCAGTTCAGGTACTTTCACACTACTAAAGCAACGTATAGAACAGGTTTCCAATTTATCCTTAAGTGTTTAATTATCTTAATAAACAATCACAGTTAGCACCATGTAAACAAATATTCTTACTTGCATTCGATTAACCAACGTAATTACATATGTTCGTGCATCACATAATCATTGTAAATGAAATCCATACACAATATGACAAGATGCATTAACAGGAAACAAAGACACATAATTTTTAGAATACTTCTCTTTATTGATATCTTTAGATGATTACAGACTCTATCCGCCCTACGCACACAGCTACATGGGTCTACACACTCAACTGCAGACTTCTACCCTAGGCCTCTGCGCACTCAGCTTCAGAGCCTCTACCTACTCTACGACCCAAAACTTAGACTTCTCCCCTTATCTCTCAAGACTTCTTACTTCTATAACTTCTCCAATCTACTTAGAGCTTACTTACTTAGCTCTTTTTATACAATCTCATGGTTCGCGGACCATGGGTAGATCTTTTACAACCGACTTTACTTTACAAAATAAGGGTGGACAACCCTTTATGACTAACGACACCTCCGCGCTCCGAGACCACAAAATGTGGAGTCTTTACAACTTTATTACAAAATTTGACCCAAAACATGGGCTTTTAGCCCCAAACTGTCCTTGGGGGATCCTGTTCGCAACAGGGGCCATATGTTGCATTCAGTAATTTCTCCCTAGCTAAGAGGGAGTGTTAATTTGGTAGCTCAAAGAGAAACTCCCTCCTTCAGAAATCCTTCCTCATTAAGAAAGACCCCCCCAACCCTTGGAAGAATTTAATTTGGTTAAGGCAAAATGTATTTTTAAGGTGAAAACCCACATGTGCACAAAAGTACAGGTTGGCCTGAAAGAGAATTGGACACCCCTTGGAAGCATATAAATACAAGACAATTTAACCTCATTTGTACATCATCATCAAGAATCTTCTTCTCTCTCTTCTTTGGATTGGTTTCTACAGGTCTGATATTGGCTTGTACATGTCCTAAATTGCAGGGTACGAGCACACATGTGCAAGGAGAAGAAATTAATCTAGAGCCCCAAGGTTGGATAGAGGAAAATTTGGCTGCAATCGCTAGGTTGATAGGGTTCTCCCTGCGGATGGAGAGCTACAGGCGCATTGATGATCACTAGGTCCATGTGGTTGTGACCTAAGATATTGTTGACCATTGATCATAGACTTGGATCAGTTTTGGATACTTTGACTTTGATCATATTTTCTATTGGGCTCATCTCTTGGATATTATTTGGTCGGTTTTGTTGAATATTCAAAGGATTTACTTTGATTGATTAACTGGAACATCATACTTTGTCTATTGAACATTTTATGACAATCTAATAAGAAGAATAATTTTAAAAGGTTTTCACTATTATGGGTTTTTCCTTGGCCTTTGACAAATCCTGACATCTCTTGTTATTACTCTTAATTTTCTACTATTGTATATTGCATTTAATGATCTATCTATAATTTCTATGTATTACTAGAAGATTTATTTGATTCCTAATTGAAGTTAACAATTGGGCTAAAGTGATTGTAACAACATATAAAAATGGAAAATTAACAAAGGAGAGAAGTGTAAGCCTTGTTGTTTCAGTTAAAATTTGTTGTAGAAATTGCAAGAAATTTGCTACTACTAATGAAATCAAACTAAAATCAAGAGACAGTAATCTATTTTACTATTCTGCAGAAAGGAAAACATATGATAGAAAAACATGCAATAAAATTCAACCATCAAAACACAAGGAACACAATGATTTTACCAGGGAACCCAATTGGGAAAAACCCCTCCGCTACTTTGCATTACTTCAGATGAGAAAGAGAAACAATTACGATGTCTTGCTTCAACTCTAAAGCACACCCTACACTATAAAATAGTTCTCCTCCTTCCTGGCCTACTCTAGCCAACACTTAGCCAACCTCTTATTTCCTTGCGCAATCATAGAGGAGTTAAGCTCCTAAAAAATATGTAAATTCCCTATTTCGTTGCACAAATCCAAGGGGAATTGATCACTTGGTCAGTGAAAAAAGCATTGTATACTCAATAGTATTTTTTTTATTTTTTTTTCGCATGTGGTTCACAAGCACCGTGGTCAGTGAGTGATCGCTATGTCCATGGAAAAATCTGGGCGATAGCTAGGCTAAATCGCCCCTCGGCCTACTGCAAGACCTAACCCCAAGGGCTTCGGGTGGATTCGACCCTATGAGCTCCCGATGGCAAGGCACTATTTTTGACCAACTGATTTAACCCTTGGGGCTTGTATACTCAATAGCATACAATTATAAATACAAATGTTCCTTGTGCATCCACTCAACTAGGAAATTCTAATTCCATGCATGATTGGGTATATTTTTAGTTGATTGACTAGTTAACTAAGAGAACAATGAGTTAAAAACAATCATAACTACTCAATTGACGTTCAATTGACTCAACTAATGAATATAGCTCAATTAACTGAGAGATCAATGAGTTAAAAACAATCATAACTACTCAACTGATGTTCAATTGACTCAACTAATGACTATAGCTCAGTTAACTAAGTTCAACTAATAATAGCTCAACTAGACTGCTAAATTTTAGCAATCAACCAATGCACAAATTTACTTCTAGCCTATAACTCGAATTTACTAACTTAGCTAGTAGACAAGGCTATGCCAGTCTAGGTAATTGTAATCCAAGTCATCATGTTGATGTGGAAAAAACAATTTTTTCTCCATTTCACTAAGGCGCTAGTCAAATGAAGCCTTTTCTTGCTACAATTTCAACATTTGTTTTAAGGAGTGTTTTGTCTCCCGTCAAATATTTGTCTTTAGGGTCTCTACAGCAAGCATATCTTTCTCTTCTAAGAAAATTTCTTTGTTTTCTCTGACTTATCACATATTACCATTAGTTGTAATGGATACTAATGTGGCTTTATAGCATTAATCACATAATTTGTTTCTGAACCATCCTCATTGATCCCTGCACACACCTCTCAATGGATCATCCTCACATGTCATGGCTCCCCCTAGTGAGTAACGACTAAGCTTAGGCATGCTACCAGTCCCCCCTGTGATTATTCCAATACATTATTATTGATATTAATGTTGTTGAAAATTGGATTAATACCATTATCTAGTTGTTATTCCATTTTCCACATTAAAATCCTCATCCAAATGTTATGCCATATTTCTCTTTTAAAGTGTTTGATTGAGCCTTTCCCTTCACTCTTTCATTGTTTCATCAATACTCCATTCCTCAACCGAATTTTTGTCCCTTATGCTAAAGTTGCACCCGTCGCTAGCCAATTCCTTTGTGTTATGACAAATTTATATCTAAGTAATTTGTTTTTGTTGGGTTTAATTTCTTTTCATGAATTGTGTATATGCCAAAGAACTTATAGTGGTTTTCTTCTTTGCATCCAGGTCTTGAATAAATCTCCAATCAACAGGATGTCAAAAGCATGCCAGGATAAGGGAAAAAATATCACCATTACAAAGCCCACAATGCGCAACCCACCTTTTAATGAGTGAAATGCTTTATGGAGAAACAGAAGCCTTCGATGGAAATCATACCCATCCTGATTGGGATAAGATTCACTGAACTTACACCGATTATTAGTTCAACGTATAGAATGAATATTATATGGTGATGTGTAACATTATAAGGTCAGATATTTATCAAATTGCAACCATACCCCCAATAATGGTATATAATAACATGACTAAATGGCATTGGTGCAAACTCATTTGAAGTAGGAAGTTATTCTTAATAGGAAAGGTCAGATTGTAGCCTCTCTAAAAGTCGATGAATTCCACAAGGTGTATGATCTCCAACACGTAAAAGTTAAATTAACCAAGCATTTCCTTGATAATTTCTTTATGACTCACCCCAAGAGTATCAAGACCATAAAAGGTTGGTGATGGGATGTTGATGCATTCAAAGAATGCATTAATAAAAAATATCCCACACAATATCTACAAGATACCTTCTACCCACTTAAAACAATGATTAGTTGAATCTATGGAGAATTGAAAGCCTTGCAATTTAAGATTGAATGGCCACCCATGGCAGCAAAAATAGTCTCCAAAGGTCATATATTCAATTGATCTAGCATTTTATCTAGTAGTTTATTGAAAGATTTGTCAAAGGTGAAGGACATTCGACAAATCATAGTGCATCCTTCTACATCTCAACATATTTGGTAGATGCTCTATGCGTCATGAATGAGTTAATGGGAATGAACTAGAAATGGACTACAACATTGTCCAATATTCATGTATATTATGAAGGGTTGTGGGTAGATCAATATCCTAGTTCTTTTATGAACTTTGTGACCAATTTTTGGCCCAGACCCACCAAATACTCTTCGGGTTTCTAACACCCCAATTATCAGAAGAATCAAGGATTTCCATTTGGGGAATTTGGAACTAGTATTGTGAGGAACATTAGACATAGATAGAGGTATTTAGTTATTTTTGTCCCTGCACTTGATGCCTCAGTTTGTGCTAAACAAACTAAAAATTCAAGAGATTTCAGATTAGAAAGTGGGAGTTTAAGTGGAATTAGCATTGGCAAATAAAAATGAGTTTTCATGGCCAAGATTTCCACTAAGGATAGGTCATTATGCTTTAAAAAAATTCCCCCATGTCATAAAATAAACTGACAACACCAATGAATTAAATCTTCTTGTGGGAACTTTCAGAAGGCATAACCCCCATATCATGGTAAAATAACATTGTAAGTATCTAAGAGTTACTTATCCATGAGCATCAATTTTATCCCAATGACTTAGTATTTCAACATGTTTCACATATGAGGAATTTAAAGAGAAAACACAAACAACTACAAGACCTCCAACTTCCAGAAGCAGAACAAAGGGAAAGAAAAAATGAGTGACACCTTTCTAAAATAGAAGTGCCTCGGGAAGTAAAAGATGAAGAAAATAAGCTTAAGGATGAAGCTCTTGAAAATATAAGGCTTGAAGCAGAGATGATACTAATACAATAAATTCATCCTAGGTTGGGACCTCGACCATCGAGAAACTTACCATTGATGATGATGAACCCAAGACAAAAACAAGTGTACCAAACAAAGATACAGATAACAAAAAAGAGAAACAACATTCTTCAGAGCCTTCTCATCATTAATAAGTCCTAGAACTACATATCCCAATAATTACTCTAGTGTAGGGTCCCATCATCTTGTAAATTTTGATCTCCTCTATCCCTCTGATTGCTAAGCAAATAGGTGCAACACCTCCTCTATACCACCCCAAGAATATTGAAAACGAATTCATCAACTTATGAGACTATTATTATAGTAAGTCTAGGAAGGCGATCATTCATAGCGCATTGAAGAGGCGAAATATTATAACCAACGGAGAATAGGTTGGTACTTTAGAAAGCCTGGAACAAAGGATTATCTGGAGTATTTTCGGGAAACTCAATCAACAAACCACCATCCATACATCCTTGTTTCTCAGAGCCCTAGCAACAACTAACAAGGCCACCACTTAGAATCTATCCTTTGATGTGGAGAAATTGAACCAGATAGTAAATTTGTTACAACAATAATTGAAATATCAAAAGCAATTTTTGGAGGCTAAAAAGCAAGAATAATTAGAAACATAGTGCATATCTTTATCTAAGTCCTTCAAATATTGATATGAGGAACAAACAACACAACTTAGGGAAGCTCATCTTAATGAGCTAAAGAAACTAAAGGAGGACCACATACAAGAGATCAATGCTAGGATCGACTAGACATAGAAGATATGAATCAATATTCAAGTGCTTAAATCTCAAGCAATAAGAGTAAATAATGAATTCCAAAGAGAACATGTCTCCTTTGTAGACAAGTCACAATAGGTATGAATATTCTATACCAAGCTTGCAAAAAAATTTGGAAACAATGTTAACACTGAGAGGGGGCTGAATTAGTAGTAAGGCTAATTTTAACTTCTCTATGCCAATTTAATTTTCTTATTTAACTCAGAATTCATCCATATAACTAGCAGCAATAAATATAATGTGGTCGCAACATAAACTCAACATACAAGCAAACAAACCATAAGCATCATACACATCAGACACAAGGTTTTTCACATGGAAACCCTTTCATGAAAAAAACACAAAGCTTGTTCTTGTTATTGATGTAAATAGGAGCACCTCCTCTATTACATCAATCTGTTTGTGAGAACCTACTCACAGGAAGCACAAACTCCCTTTGATTTGTTTGCTAGCACCAACTAGCAGGAAGTACCAACTCCCTCTATTTGTAGACACCTATCCAGCGTACCAGAAGCACCATATGAGGCACTGACCTCATGGATTTGTTGCAAGCACCAATTTGCATCTCCTTGGATTTATGCAAGAACCAACTTGCAGGAGGCACCAACCCCCAAGCCTTCTCAAGATCCACTAGAGATGGAAGCACCAACTTCCTGATTGTAGGCACCAACCCACACTCAAATAAGAACTAGTTGTTCTCTGTAGTTTGGCAGCAACTCCGCCTGATAACATCTTTTGATCCCAGCTCACTTTGATTCACTTTGCAACACTCTTCAGCAACCCTCTGATCTTCTTATCATCAGCAGTCTCTTAGCTCTCAACCTCTCTACTCTCCACAGCACATAGTCTGCTCTCGGCCTTGCTTCACACAGCACAGGCTCAATTCTCAGACTTTGCTCACAGTAGCTCACAGACACCTTTTGCCTTCCACACAACACATAGGCACTTCAACCTTACACAGAGCATAGGAAACTATCGGCCTTTAAACACAAAGTGCTTCTCTCGGGGTCTCTTTTCTTCTGCTAAGGCACTGTCAACCTTTACACATAGAACTAGCTCTCACTTAGCCTCTCACAGTAGTGCACTTAATCAGAGCTCTTTCCTCCTGGCTCTATGGAAACAATATTTTTTCCCCCACATTTCTCATTAGAACTCCTAGGTTTTGTTCCTTTGTTTACTCCTTGATCAATGTTGTCACACCATTCTCATTCAGCATTGTGTGTTGTACCTCGGCATGGACCTACACTCTACTCTCTACATCGATCTTGGTCTCTACCACTATGTTCATTGAGAATGGGCACCTAACTGACAATTTCCTCCATACTGAGAATTAATTCTAGTTACACTGCACACTCAAACTAGGAACAGTCCTCTCTATCTGCCACTCTTACATCACTAAGGCTCTCCATGCTAATAATTTAATCTTAGTCCACCTGCACACTTCACTAAGACTCTCCATGCCTCTTAATGGCTTACAGTACTTCGGCATGGCTTTTCTATTTTTAATTTATTTACAATGCATACACGAGAGGTCTTCAGTCATCAACCTTACAGTTCTGCATTCAAAACCACAACTGTTTATTCATACATCTTAATTGCACCTTGTGCCATCATATCAGATCTTTTCATCGCAGTGTTATGTAGTGGTGTAACACTATGAAATAGCCAATTGCCGACCTCCAATCAAGTCTAGCCCCTTTTTCATTAGACCCTTGCTATATCTCCACCATAGGACTTGGTGCGGTGACTGAGCGCCAACCGCATCAGAGCCCCCTATATCGGCATTTTTCATTTGTTTCCAATGTGCCAGCAACCACAAACTTGCGATTTTCGATCACCAATCTCCAATTTTTAAGCTCCTTCCGCTCAGCCCTTACTGCACACTTCTCACCATGGCACTAAGGGCAGTGACCAGGGACTTAGCCTTGAGGCGCTAAGTCTTTCAGTGCTCTTCCTAGGGTTTTTTTCTTTTGCTAAAGCTATGAGCCCTTGGTTTCTTGTGTGTTCCACAACCAAGCGCTGACACCATCGGAGCCCCCTTATCGACATTTTTCACTTCTTTCCCATATGCCAGCAACCACAAATTGTTGATAGGCCCCTTTATTCATCCCTAGCCTTCGGTTCCTTAAGACTTCACGACCACATGTTATCTCTCATATTAGAGCCCTCTAATCAACGATTTCCAAATGTGGCCAATGTGCCAACCATCACAAACCTCCTTTCGTCGATCACCGATGTGACATCATCACCTACCACATGGCGTCTTTTTACCAATGACACGTGTCACTCAGATATGGCCCATTAGGAAATCCATAAAAACTGAAAAATCTTGCCACATGTCCCTTCGTACTATGACATCATGTTGATGTAAGCGGCCATGTGTCCCTTACCGAAACTAATCAGATCTCGCCACTTGTCCTCGTCGGAGCTCCTTTGATGTTTCCATATGTCCTTATTGGAGCCAACGAGACACTTCCATGTGTCCTCATCAGAGCCCATCACTAGCTGCCATGTGTCCTTATTAGAGCCTACTAGACGTTGCCATCTATCCTTATCGAAGCCTACCGAGCACTGCCATCTGTTCTTATCAGAGCCTACCACCAGCTACCATGTCTCCTCATCGAAGCTCATCACCAGCTGCCATGTGTCCTTATCAGACCCAATCAAATGCCACCACGTGTCCTCCTAGAGGAGAGAGAAAGAGGCCCACTTATCCTTGTTTTGTATCAAATTCCTTTGTATTTTTCCTTTTGGCCTTCTCAATGATTTAACAAAGGATGCCTCAATTTCCAACATTTTAACTCAGTCAATGTTCATTGATCAAAAAATTCCCATTATTATCACATATGAAACCATCGATCGTCGATATAGCCTACTGTCGGGGTCGCAATCACCAATGCGCTGCTCCTTAGGATCCTCCAATCGTCAATTGTCGGGACCTCCTACATGTAATATCGCTAATCATTGATCGGTAATTCGCAATGTTGTGCACTGCTCCATAGGATCCTCTGATCGCTAATTGTCGAGATCTCCAATATGCGGGATCGCTAATCGCTAATTGGTGAATTTCTTACGTTGCGAGATGTACCATGGAACCTCTGATTTGCGGGACTTTCGATATGTAGGATTCTTCTCTGCTTAATGCTTTGACACCCTAAACTTCATCAAGTCATAAATTTTGACCCACAAGTCCATTTCTTGACTTCCGCATATCGTTGGAAAGATCTTCCAGAGAAACTTCCAATGGAAGGGGTTTGATTACCCATTGAGCCCATATGATACCTCAAAATATGGCTCCAACCTCACTACCAATCTTCTGCTCCTAAACTCTCTGGATAGCTAGGAATCATATCCACAATGTGTCCTCAACATGAGGCCTGCAACTCCCATGGAATTCCATCCTGGGCCATCACTGTGATCATCATTTGATAGATTCTCTAATAAGCCTGCTACTATGATGATTCTCTACATGAAGCCTACAACTACCATGAGATTCTTCCTGAGAAATTACTACTAGCATCTGTTGAAAAAAGCATCCAAGCTTGTCTGGTTGACATCAATGCCAACACCCCTGCCAATTGTTCGGCCTACCAACTGCCCAACACATCTCCACGGCATGACTATTGAAATCAATGCCAACACACTTGCAGATGCCTTCTCCAGGCCACTGGCCATGCACACAATGCCAACTGTCAAACAATCTCCCCCTTTGGCATTGATGGAAACACGACATCCTTATCTCCAAATGATGGCCAACCTCAAGCTGCTTCCACACATCTCATGGCATGAGACGCGAATGGCCTTATTTCCATCACATCTTCTCCACAACTTTTCTCCCACTTTTAAATCAATGGAAAGGGGATACAAGTTGCCTTTCTTTGCCATGTTCTCACTGATTGTGAGGACCAGAGTCTAGCTATCAGGATGTGCATTCTGCCTCGCAAAACTCTCTACCAGGACTACCACTTTTGCTGCTCCATAAACTAGACAAATGTAATATGATCCCCTTGAACATATACTGCCTCTAATTTTCCCTTCCAATTTTGGACTTCTAATGGTTGTTAGTTGAGTACTCTATCC
Source organism: Pinus taeda (assembly GCA_000404065.3). Classification (NCBI taxonomy): domain Eukaryota; kingdom Viridiplantae; phylum Streptophyta; class Pinopsida; order Pinales; family Pinaceae; genus Pinus; species Pinus taeda. Next base: position 12,989 of record APFE031442732.1, read on the forward strand.
ACCAATGCATCTTTTTTAATAAAAAGGATTGCTACCCATTGAACTACGCATGGTATTGTTGTTGCTACAATTACCAAGTTACAATGACGCATTTTGGCTCTCCCTTCTTGTTGTTGATGTTGCTTTTGATACTACTCTCATTCTTGCACATCTCCACTTCTCCCCTTGAGATCATTCTCATACTATGGGGATTATTACACGGCTCATACCAGTTGCATCAAAAGAAATGATACAAGTGGAACACTCTACCAAGAAAACTCTATTATTTCTTTTCTCAAAAAGAAATTTCCATTTACACACATGGTTACTCAACATGAGCCCATTACAACCAATTGACATAGCTATACCAATTAAGGGTTAAGGGACATGAAAAAGAATACACCAATGGTGTTTCATGAACACAATATTGTTATACATTATATGCTTACAACTTAAATGAAATAAGAGTGTTTCATAAAAGATTCAAACCTTTCCTTTTCTCATAAATATTTCTTTCCAAGGCTACCCCTTGTTTCATACTGCTACTTTGTCAAAGTAGCTCCCCCTAAGCCAATGCTCCTTGATCTCCTGCAAAGCTTCCTTACTTTTTCTTGGGGACTGATCCTATGGACCTGACTAGATAGTGAGCTTTAAATCATTCCACACTACCACTGCAACCCTTCTTCTTCTCACAAAAAAAGCTATCGTTGTGTCCTCATATTGATTTTACTCCTCCTTCATTCAACAAATGTGCCATTACATTCATCTTCTTGGCATCCTGCATCTGACTTACTCGGCCTCCCTTGAGGCCCTTCTCTTCCTTTATTGAAGAGAAACGGTAGATCTACTCCCCCTGAGAAGATCAACCTCTTTCTTCCTCTAGACCTTTAAAAGTCGAGTTCTCATAGAAGCATTATCCTTCAGCTTCTGTTGAGGAGGTAAATCCCCTCTGCGGACAGAGGCGATCCCTACTAGCCCAGACCGGGTCTAGCAACAATCATACAATGCTACCGCGCAAGTTCCTAATTGCAAATTAAAGACCAATGATGAGGGCCTACCTGGATTCCAACGCTAGTGCTTGTAGAAGAGGTGACGCTCCCATTCCTTTGCCCCAGAAAATCACGATCCCCACGATCTCCGTGAATGGACACCTGCACATACAAGAAACGACACAAACACAAGCATAAAATCCAACATATGCAACTATATATCAGTCAGAAAGGATATAACTCATCATCATAACAAAGAACAATAAGAGTGGAACCATAACCAATAGTCGTTTATTAATAATAATCAAAGAAGAATACAACCATAGTTCTGATGTTAGATCCTCCTTTGGTTGGGTAATCAGCAACACATGTCTTGCAAAGCTTGTTGGGAGTAGGGACAAGCCTCTCTCTCCTTGGTTATTGGACAAGAATCTCCTTACTTAGATTTGGCCTTATGGGAATGAAGAAGGCTCTTGCAGCATGAAGCTCTCGGTAACTTGACAATTCTAAATCTCTGGAACTAGCTTGCCAAGGAAAATGGACAAGCTTTTATAGATGGAGGAAGGGGGGTTGGGATCATCCACAATAATCATGGGATTGGCCATATCATCAAAGAAGCTTCCATGAGAGGTGGCAAACCACTTCCTCTCTATGGAAATCTATAGCCAAACCACCCAACTCAAGATAGATTCAGTCCAGGAAGTTGTTAGGATGAATCTTCCATCGTTGGTTTGTTAAAAAACACCACTGATTATGGTTGGCTCAAGTGCGACTCTGTGACAGAGCGCCAACTGGCATGCCTTCTTTGGAGGATTTCACCCATTGGCGCGAGGGCTGCACTATGGAACCGCGCCAATGGAAAACGGGCTATTTTTAGGGGTTTTAAGCAGGAGATGTCTTCAAGGAAAATGAAGTTCATGTTCAGGGGAATGCAATGCAAGTGTTTGCAGGTCATGTCACTTCTCATTGGTCCCAAAATGAGTCCTCCAAGATGCGAGAGAGGGGTCACAGGGACCGTGACAAATTGCTTGTAACAGCTTCTTCTTTGCCCCTATCTGGGCTTCTTCTCTACTGCACATGGGTAGAGGAAATCTTTCTTTCACCTCCTCTTTCTTCACCCATACCCTCTTGGATCCTTTCTTCCTTATAGAGGGACTTGGTAGAAGAGTGGGAGGATCATTCTCCTTATTTATTCGCCCTCTTTTCATCTTGCTCTTATGACATAGATCACCAAAGACATTCTTGGTTGCATTTCCCTGCATTACCTAAAATCAAGCCTTCGACTTCCCAAGCCTGTAGCAAGCTTCCTTGTGCCCAAATTTTCCATAATTGTAGCATTTGATTTGGCCTAGGAATGGGGTAGAGGAGTTACTCCTTTTGAAAAATATTTTGTCTAAACACCTACCATGGCCAACATGCCTTCTCCCATCCTTTTTGTGCATTCTTGGGTTGCTACTCCCCAGCACATTTTTCTTCCTTGCATGCCATCTATAGTTTATGGCTTTATGTTTTGAAAGAAAAACAAAAACCATGAAAAGAATTTTGATGACAAAGGTTAACTTTTCTTTGAAGGCTCTGTCTCTGAGAAGGATGGATACTCTATTGCCCTTGTTGTGTGTTATATGACAACAAGCATTGTTATCATGCACTCTTTCTTGTAGTTGCCTTGTCCTCTTATTTTACTGCTATTGCTTTCTCTTTTCTTGTTGTTGTTGTTGCTTGGGCTTCTACTGCACTACAGGTTGTTGCTTCTTAGCTTCTATTGCTTCCTTTTCTTTTATTGTTGTTGTTGTTGTCAAACAACCTTTATTTTTTTGTTGTTGGAACCCTCAAGCCTTTGACATTGAGACAGCTCTTTATTTTACTTCTCTAAGTCATGTCTCAATGAGACTACCTCAGTTTTTAGTCTTTCACAGCAAGCTTCCTTTTTGCTCGGCTGACAGGTTAATATCCCAGTCAGTATACTAGCCTCTTCTTGTTGAGCATTTAGTTCAACTATAGGTTTTCTCAACTTCTCATTCTCAAGCTCATAGAGTTTCATTTTCTCTTCTTGCTTTAGAATTGTCTCTGATATGTCCTTGATCTCCTTTAGAGCCAAGATCAACCTATTTTCAGAAAAGATCTCTTCATCTAGATCCTTTTCTTCACCACCAGAGGCGTTAGCTTCCGCGCAGCATGGTCTCTCTTTTGATACTTCTTCCTCATCCACAGAAGTGTGATGAGCAACAACTTCACCATGTTTTGATTCATTTCTAGGGCAACAAGGCTCCTCGGCCTCTTCTTGAGACACATGGATATTTCCACCATACAGACATTGCAGTCTTTTCAACACTTCCATTGTTGATCCACAATGCCTCACTCTGTAAGCATCTAGCATAGATAGCCCTCTTATGATGACCTACTTGGCTCTTATATTCTGCTCATTCTTTTCTTTATAATTGAGAGAGCGCCACATGTCAACATTCAAGGTTAGTAAATATTTGATCATTAAAACTACCCAGACTTCTTAATCAATCCCATAGTCCGATTCATTTAAAGATGGAAATCTTGTTGTTGTTAGCCAAGCTTCATTACCCATTGTTTCCCTTTGATCTGCCTTCTAGCGATTAAGATATTTATGAAAGAACGTGTCTCTAATACCATTTGTTGGAAACAGTGTTAATACTAAGAGGGGGTGCATTAGTATTAATGCTAATTTTAACTTCTTTATGCCAATTTACTTTTCCTATTTAGCTTGGCATTCATCCATATAGCTAGAAACAATATATATAATGTGGCAGCAACATAAACTCAACATATAAGCAAACAAACCATAAGCATCATACACATTAGACACAAGGTTTTTCACGTGGAAACCTTTTCGGGAAAAAACCACAAAGCTTTTTGTTTTTAATGATGTGTATAAGAGTTCCTACTCTATTACATCAATTTGTTTGTGAGCACCCACTCATAGGAAGCACCAACTCCCTTTGATTTGTTTGCTAGCACCAACTCCCTTTGTTTGTAGACACTTGTCTAACTTACCATAAGCATCATATGAGGCACCGACCTCATGCATTTGTTGTAAGCACCAACTTGTAGCTCCTTGGATTTATGCAAGCACCAACTTGCTGGAGGTAATGACCCCCAAGCCTTGTCAAGCTCCACTAGAGATGGAAGCACCAACTTCCTAATTATAAGCACCAACCCACCTAAAATAAGATCTAGTTGTTCTCTGTAGTTTGGCAGCAACTCTGCTTGATAACAGCTTTTGATCCCAGCTCACTTTGTTGCTCTTTGCAACACTCTTCAACATCCCTCTGATCTGCTTATCATCAACAATCTCTCAGCTCTCAGCCTCTCTGCTCCACAGCACACAGTTTTCTCTCGGCCTTGTTTCACACAACACGGGTTCACTTCTTGGATTTTGCTCACAGTGGCTCACAGGCACCTTCGTCCTTCCACATAGTGCATAGGCACTTCATCCTTACACACAGCACAGGAAACTATCAGCCTTTACACATAGAATGTTTCTCTTGGAGTCTCTTTTCTTCTGCTAAGGCACTGTCAACTCTTACACACAGAATTGGCACTCACTTAGCCTCTCATAGTAGTTCACTTAATCAGAGCTCTTTCCTCTTGGCTTTATGGCAACAATATTGTTTTCCCCCACATTTCTCATCATAGCTCATTAGTTTTTCTCCTCTTTTTACTCCATAATTAATGTTGTCACACCATTCTCATTCAACACTATGTGTTGTACCTTGGCATGGCCTTACACTCTCTTGTCTGTGTCAGTCTTGGTCTCTGCCACTATATTAATTGAGAATGGAAACCTAACTTACAATTTCCTCCATACTAAGAATTAACTCTCAGTCCACTGCACACTCAAACCAGGCACAGTCCTCTCTGTCTGCCACTCTTAAATCATTGAGGATCTCCATGCAGAGAATTTAATCTTAGTCCACCTGCACACTCCATTAAGAATCTCCATGCCTCTTCATGGCTTACAGTACTTAGGCATGGCTTTTTTGTTTTGCATTTATTTACAATGCATGCACAAGAGGTATTTGGCCATCAACCTTATAGTCTTGCATTCAAAACCACAATTTTCGATTCATACATCTTAATGGCACCTTGTACCATCATATCATATCTTTTCATCGGAGTGTTGTGTAGTGGTGTAACGCTATGAAATAGTCGATTGCCGACCTTCGATCAAGTCTAGCCCATTTTACATTAGACCCTTGCTATATCTCCACCATATGAAATGCTTCGGTGACCGAGTGCCAAGCATATCGAAGCCCCCTATATTGGCATTTTTCATTTGTTTCCAATGTGCTAGTAACCACAAACCTGTGATCGTCGATCTGTAATTTTTAAGCTCCTTCCACTCAGCCCTCACCGCACTCTTCTCACCATAGGACCGAGGGTGGTGACCGGGGGCTTGGCCTTAAGGCACTCTATCAGGGGCATTTATCTTTTGTTAAAGCTCTGAGCCCTTGTTTTCTTGTGTGTTCCACAACCAAGCGGTAACACCATTCGAGCCACATATCGATGTTTTTCCCTTTTTTCCCATATGCCAGCAACCATAAATCACCGATTGTCAATTTCTGATAGGCCCCTCTATTCATCTCTAGCCTTCAATTCCTTAAGACTTCACAACCACATGCTAGCCCTCATATTGGAGCCCTCTAATTGACGATTTCCAAATGTGGCCAATGTGCCAACCATCGCAAACCTCCTATCGTCAATCACTGATGTGATGTCATCACCTGCCACATGGTGTCTTTTTATGAGTGACAAGTGTCACTTAGATATGGCCCATTAGGACATCCATAAACACTGAAACAACCTTCCACATGTCCCTCCGTATTGTGACTTCATGTTGACATAAGTGGCCACATGACCCTTATCGGAACCAATCAGATCCTGCCACTTGTCCTCATCGAAGCTCCTCTGATGCTTCCATCTATCCTTATCGGAGCCAATCATGTGTTCTCATTAGAGCACATCACTAGCTTCCATGTGTCCTTATTGGATCCTACCTAACACTGTCATATGTCGTTATCAAATCCTAGCAGACGTTTCCATCTGTCCTTATCGAAGCCTACCACCAGTTGTCATGTGTCCTCATTGGAGCTCACCACTAGCTACCATGTGTCCTTATCGCACCCAATTAGATGCCACCACGTGTACTCCTGAAGGAGAGAGAAAAAGGCCCACCTATCCTTGTTTTGCATCAAATTCCTTTGTATTTTTCCTTTTGGCCTTCCCGATGATTTAACAAAGGATGCCTCAATTCCTTGCATTTTAACTCAGTTGACTTTTTTTTATCGATCACATACGAATTTGTCGATCGTCGATATAGCCTATTTTCAGGGTCGTGATCACCGATGCGCTTCTCCTTATGATCCTTCGATCACCGATTGTCAGGACATCTGACATGCGATGTCACTAATCGATGATCAACAATTTGCAATGTTGTGCGCTACTCCTTAGGATCCTCCAATCGCTGATTGTTGGGACCTCTGATATGTGGGATCACTTATCGCTAATCAGAAAATTCATTTGGCTATGCACTGTAACTTGGAAACTCTGATTTGTGGGAATTTCGATATGTGAGATTTTTCCCTGCTTAAGGCTTTAACACCCTGAATTTCAGCATGTCATAGCATTTGACCCACAAGTCCATTTCACTTTCGCATATCATTGGAAAGATCTTCTAGAGAACTTTCCAATTAAAGGGGTTTGGTTAGCCATTGAGCCCATTTGATACCTAAAAATATGGCTCCAACCTCACTACCAATATTTTACTCTTGGACTCTTCGGACAGCTAAGAACCACATCCACAATGTTTCCTTAGCATGAGGCCTATGTCTCTCATGGACTTCCATCGTGGGCTATCACAGTGATCATTAATTGATAGCTTCTCTAATAATCCTGCTACTGTGATGAGACTCTATGTTGGCTCAAGCGACTTGGATCCAGTTTCAAAGTGTATTGTGCACCAACAAAACCATCAATCACTGGCCCTTTCGCCAACGACCTGCAAGTAGATCGCGGTCTCACTCGAAGCGGTTATGGGAGGTTGCAAAACAAGGTTTATGAAGCCCGAGGGATATGCGCATTGTGACGCCTATGTATTTACCTCTGTCTGCGCAGGAAGTTGTAGACTCTTCAAGGCCTTCGCACACTCAGCTGCAGAGCCTTCTCCTAAAGCCCAACATACAGACTAAAGACAAAAGATATCAATGATTCATATATGAATTCTCTACCATGTTTCTTTCGATAAGGCACTATATGTCCTTATATACATTTCATTACTACAATACCATGGTCCACATACCATGGATCTAACATAACAATGAACTAACACCCAATACCCATTAAAAATGAGGGGCTTTTACCCACCCCAAAAGCCCCTAAACATCGCATGGTAAATATAACTTCACGGACTCCACACACTCCGCTCCTCAAAATGTGGAGCCCTTGACCAAAAATTGACCAAGTTGGATTGTGCCCAACAGACCCCCAACACTCACATGTGACTCATCATGAATCACTCAGCTACGACACCCGTGATCTTCACTAACATACCATTTTAGACTATGTTGTACTATTGGACTATTTATGCTACTTGTTTCTCCTCTTGGCACACCTCCTCTAGCAATGCCTCTGTAATTGGACCAACAATCTTCTGCAGTATTTCTTTCTCCCTTACCTTTAACTGCTTGTGAAAGTTGGAGGGCCTCATCCTGCCACAGCTAAGTCCTCGCTTGCAAGATCTTCTCCTTCCTCCAAAGATATTCTATCTATTTCTGGAGGTTCTTTCCTTCAGTAATATTGGAAAGCCTCTGCGAGACTAGTAGGGACTTCGCAGTTTCCAGCATCTCTTCCCGCTACTTCTACTTCACCTATATCTCCTCCTTGATCTTCTGAATGTTTGGGTCCTCCTGAAGTGAGGTCCAAATTTGCATAATTTCATCCAGCAGCTTTCCACATTCCACCACTGTGTCAGAGTTGCCTTTTAGTGCAGACTTTAAATCTCTCTCCCTCTGCTCCTATAATTCTAGTGGCATGGTTGGCTGCAGCCTTATTTGTAGCTCAGAAATATGCACTTTATAATCAAATTTCATCTTTGTGAGCACATTCTTTGATTCCTTTATCGCAAGGGCAAGCTTCGTGACCTTCTCTGCTAGTGGCTCCTCTTCGTGGACCTTCACGTCCAAAACTATGCTACAAGCATCTACAATGGATTTTTCTAGTTTTTGTTGTTGCTGCCATACCTCATCTATTTTCTTAGCCAATTGCTCCAGCTCATTTTTCAACGGAACTTTATCCTTTTCCACCTGACGGGTTGACAACGAAGCCTGATGTCCCTTCTCTTTCAATTAAGGATTTAGCTCATTCCCTATCCTCTGGTGCTTCAAACTATAGTGCTCCAGTTGGCACCCTCAAAACCCTAACGTTGAATGTTGTATCTAGTCGTCGCTCTACCTGTAGTGGTTGAATTGTTTGCTCTAGTTTTCTCAATGTTTGTGGTAGTGCCTCAACTTTGTGATGCCCTGTTGAACCTCGACTAAGATCTTTCTATAAATATCATCAATTTTTTTCCAAGTTTTTGTTTTTACCTCCTAGACCTGTTCCCTGATCTCGTCAATGTCCCCATCAGTGAGGACAAGTTGTATGGCACCCATAGATTTGTCTTCCTTCTTCTTTTTCTTCATGCTCGATGTGGTTGTTATAGGTACCCTTTTTTAAATGATGAATGGTGATTCCTCTAATACTCCTTCATCGTTGAGGGGTTCCTAAGTACCATGTTCCTATTCTGGCTCTATCTCTTTTGTGTCTTGTTCTTTTTCTATAACCTTTCCACTCAAAACTGCATCCTGCGAAGTACCCTTCTTTGTTCAAACATCTTCGCTGGGTGGAGTCATCCACTTTGTTGACCATTGTTATACTATTGTGGGTAAGTCATCCCCAGTCGCTAAATATTGTAATGGGTGCCATATCCTTGTTGGGTCCTTCCTTGCCTTCACATAGACTTGATGGAAGTCTACTTTATAGTTCGTGATGTTGTAGTATTGCCTATACGGATTGTTTAATAGTCTTGGGTGTTGATTCACCACCATGTGTAAATCCATCGATAGTGTTACCAAGAAAATCCTATTTCCCATCGCATGTGATGGCTCCTTAGTATACCAAGGGGAGGCATACTTCCTTGCTTCACAAAAATATAGTTCGATAGGAGGAAACTGTGATTCCTTTGGCTCCTTCCATGCAATTAACACAATGATGATGATTAACCATGGATAATGAAACATCTTCCCTTCCTCCTATGCCTCACTGCAATCTTCTAAAACCTATTTACACAAATAGGTGCCCCAATTAAACTAGACCCCGGCGCTACACTACATAGCCAAAGAAAACACAGCTGCGATAGCCTTACTTGCTCTGCACTTCTGCATGATCTTCCCTGGTAAGATATGTACGACGAAGCATACACCTTGGTTGTCAATAGAGATGATATTGTATCTGCATAACTTCTTAACAATTCTAAACTTATCCTTCATCATCAGTGTCATCACCTTGTCTTGATTCTTGCCCACAAACTCTTCTGCGAGGTCTTTTCCTTGGTGAGGTAGTCCTGTAATCCTTCTGACCAACATTTCATCGATCGGGATCCTCGTCCACAACTAGAGGCACCCATCATGTACTAATTTGAGAAGTTGTCACACACAGGTTGTATTGGATGTGTTTCTATCGAAGTGTGGCATAAGTAGCATATTTAATAGTCCTGATCTCTGCAACCCTATAGCCCACCAATGCAGCTCCAACCTTGTGACTCCACTTTCTAGGTAATATACCTGCTGCAGGTATTTGCTCAGCTCAAACTGTGGGTATTTTCTCCAATCATTGAAATCCCAGTCCTCCATCTTTAGTTGTGGGATCTTCCCCAACACTTTTCCAAGAAATGGCACTTCCTCCCGTAACAATGGAGTGAATGTGCCAAACTTCGCATATTTTGTGTCCTTGACTAGCTTGGCACTTATTTTTCTTGGTGGCATGTAAGGTGGGATCACAGAGGAAATTTGTGTGCCTTCTCTCTCCATCTGATGCACCTCGTCCTATTCCTCACTCTCATGAATCTCCTACAATTACTTCTACTGGATTGGTTTCTTTCCCTTTTGCACAGGTTTCATCCCCTTTTCCTCCTTGTTCTTTGTTCGCACTTCCTTCCGTGTCTTTTTCCTCGGAGATGTCCTCAGTTCTATCCAAAAGGCCTCAATTGGCCTCTTTTCCTATTTCTTCTGTGGTTATGCTTTTGTGGGTACCTGCTTATGCAGCGACCTTGTGCACCTTGGGGACACGGGTACATTCGCTGTTGTGGTTTGACCACCCTAGGCTTCCATGACTCTTGCTAGCCCTTTCTTTGCAAATTTTCTAGCAAGTTATTCAAAACTTCTCTCAAACATATAGTAGCTTACTTCTCTCATGCTTAGTTATAAGTTCTCAAACTAAATTCTCCAGACAACGAAGTGTAAAAGTTGGTGCGGGATATGGATTTTATAGTGAATTTGAATTTTCAGCCCCATGATTAGCTAAGATATTTATCATTTAATGCAGGTATGGTGTTATATTCGGTCATTTGTGCTTCATAAATTCGTTTCTCCCGTGCCCTTTAATGGAAACTTCCTTTTAACGATATATTTTTCTTTCCAAAGGTCATATTTCCAGCTAACTTGGTCAAACCTTCCCTTGTGGCACAGTCATCCTTTCTTCGTCGCAGTTCTTTCGGACTTCATCATAATCCTGAGTATCACATAGTAATCTTCCTTCGGTGAAGTCCCTTTCTAAAGAGCAGTTTATAGTCTTGTGCCCACTTTCAACTGCAGGTGGCACTAAGACTTTCTTCCCTTCGTTTTTCAGTGCAAAGTTCCAGGGATAGAATCATCCCTATATACTTTCAATTTGCTACCATTCACTCATCCTGGAATCAGCTGATCATGTAACTTCATGAGTTGAACTACACCAACATCAGATATGTCCTTGACGATATATTGCCCTAACCAATGTGTTTTAAACTTTCCTGGGAACTTCACGAATTTGCTGTCATATAATATTACAAGATCTTCTTCCTTGAATGTCTTCTTATTAATGTGTTTTTCATGCCAGGCCTTCTCTCTTGCTTTTTGCACTTGCTGATGGAACCCTACTATGAATCTTTCTTCTTCTAGAGCCATTAACTGCGACATCATTTCCTTCATAATGTCAGGGCCTACCATATCTGTGAACACTGCAATCCTCAAATTTGGCATAATGACCTCCATAAGCATAATTTCCTCTTGTCCATATACCAACCTAAAATGTGTTTGCACTATCAATTTCTTACATGTTGTCCTGCATGCCCACAACACCGCTAAAAACCTCATATCCCAATCATCTTTGTTCACATTCCATACCTTGGTCAATGCATTCTCTAGGAATCTTATTGAAAGCTTCCACTATTTCATTTGCCTGAGGATGATAAGGAGTGTCCTTCTAATGGTAAACCTAAAATTCCTCAGTTAATGCTTCAGTGGTCTTATTCAAGAAGTGTGTCCCTTAGTCACTCATCAAAATCTTTGGGCAGCCAAATCTGGATAGTATATATTCAAATATGAATTTTGCAGCAGTTTATGTGCTGCAATCCTTCATTGGTTGTGCTTTGACCCATCTTGTCAATTAATCGGTTGTAGTGATTATATACCTCGCACCAGTCCTTTTCCCTAGTGGACTGATAGGTCCAACAAAGTCAATAATCCATTTGTCAAAAGCCTCCAAAGTTACCTGTGGTACTAGTGGCATCTCATATGTCCTAGACGGCTTCCTTGTTCTTTGACATACATCACTTGCTTGGCAGAATTATTTTGCATCCTTATGTACTGTGGGCGACCATTACCCAGCTCTCAAGATTTTTTGCGCAGTGGCCTTTCCTGCATAATGTCCACTTGTGACTCCTCCATGAGCTTCTATCAAAATACTTAATCTTTCGTGTTCAAGGATGTATCTACACAATATTTCATCTGACCCCATTTTGTACAAGTGTCTAGCAATCAACGAGAAACCACTTGCTCTAACTACCAACTCCTTCTTTTGCTTCATAATGTACTCTAAAGGAACCATTCATGTAGCCATAAAATAAATAATATCCGTGAAGTGATCATCTACGACTCTGATTGGGAATAACTGCGCATCTGGAAAGTTATATTCAATACTTGTGGGTTCTTCTCCTGTCTTTATCCCTGATAGATGATCAGGCCCGGCATTGAATCTTCCTGGTGTTATCACAAAATCATGTACTGATGGCTACTAATCAGTTAGACTCTATGTAACTATTTCAGACCAGACTCTTGGCTAGGGATTAGCCTCCCTAACCTGAGAGGGCTCTCTCAAAATAAACTACTGATTTATCTTTAAACACTAAGAGGGCTAACTCTTGTAATGAGAACTTAAATAAACATGATGGTTGGAAATACAACATAACATTTCTTCCATTGGGCTCATGGAGTCAAACACCATTTCAGTAAACTATCTACTACTCATTCATGGAAGTCAAGGCATGTAATGTTTAAACACTCAAAACATTTCTCAAAAGAACCTCAACTCATAAATATACATAGGAAGTTTGAGCACTAGGTGAATTCAGAGTGATTGTATATCTATAGAGCTGTAAAATATGAAGGATAAGACAAAACCACATACATCTTGAGCATTTGAACAAAGTATGAATCATGAGAAGAAAAAGTAGTCTTTCTATTACTGTAAAAACTCTTTTACACAGGCCAATATAAACTCTGTTTTTTTGCATAAACATCCAACCCTCATTACATCAGAGTTTCATCTATATATAGAAAAACATTCTTAACTACTTTGAGCCTCCTCCTCCAGCATCAAGGGAGCTCGATGACTGTCATTAACTACCCCTATCTATTTTTAACAGACTCATTAAATGCACGAAGCATTAAGCTGTAATTACATAGAGTCCTAATCAAACTTAAACTCTAATTCTATTCTCCTCGTTACATGATTCTTTTCTAGATCTTCGACATCTGTCTCCTTTAGTTTTGGCCGTGATAGCTGAGATAAGGATGCAAGGAACAAGATTAGCATTGGATGCTGAATGTGCTGATGGTTCATTGATCATAAGAACAAACCCCTGTTTTTTTGGCCCTTGTTTCCCACCATCCTTCGAAAGTTAAGCAATATGTTCCCAGCTCTTTAATACCCCAAAATTGATGAGCATCACCATATTTCCAGATATGCTGGAAGCCTTGTTGATTGAACAGGTGTACAAGCCCAAATCCTCGTATGCATCTTCAGCCAAACCCTAACCACCGGTAATAAAGTACCTTTATTAAAGCTATAACTTAAGACAAAATATTTTACCTTTATGAAGAATGCACACTTGTCATTCTCTGAATGGCCCTGATAGCCTTATGTGGTCTTCTTGATGTTCATTAGGCATTTTCTTCAAAATTTGCTGACCTCATCATTAAACTATTTATTTTCTTCAAAAAACAACACCTATAGCAGTTTCGTAGCCCGCTACGAAACTGCTGTTTTTTCAAAAACACAGTCTTTAGTGAATGTCTCAATATTCTCTATGACTTTAACAGCTCTGCCACCGGTTTCAAAACTCCTATCTTACCTTGGATTTATATAGCCGTGCTTACATGCCTTAAAAACAATGAACTTAAGCAAAATTAAGCAAAACTTTGGAACAGCACCTGACTTAGAATCTGCAATTTCATTTGGCAGCTAATTTATTTAGCTGTGCTTTTAATTTTGCAACTTCCTTTTCCATGGCTGCAATTTCAGCTACGGCCCTCTCCATCTCAGCCACTTCTTTTTCGGTTGCCTCCCACTGGTCCTTTGTAGATGTAGTCTTTGCTTCTTGAGAAATGGTGATTTTTTTATTTGGAACTTTTTCTTTGGTTTCTTTTGCTTCCTCTGTTCTGGATTGTTTTTCCATTTCTCTTGCTTGTTTTCTTGTAAAAGGTTTTTTCTTTATTTTCTCTGCCTCTTCTGTTTTGGGCAGTTGTTCAGCTTCCTCTGTTATGGGCAACTTTACAGCTACCTCCTCTTCATGCACTTTTTCAGCTTCTTTAATTTGTTTCCTTGTAACTGGCCTTCGTGGTTTGAACACAAATTCTTTACCAGGTTCATCAAACCTTAACCTCTTCGAAGCCTTTGATTTTTTAGTGCTCTCTGGTGATGATTGAGTTAAGTCAATGTGCATTGGCTCAATATGCACTGATTTAGCTTGTTCATAATCAATAGCCTCAAGCAAATCATTTAAACTAGCCTTCGATATTGGACTTTCTTCAACAGCTACTGATTTGCCCTTCTCCTTGCTTAATTGACTTCTGGTCTCAACTCTTGATACCTGTTCAGCCCCACTTGATTTAGGTGCATCTTTCTTGTGCTTGAACTTCTCCTTTGATGATGGTTGAGGTGGCTCTTTGATAACCAATGGCTTCATTGATTCCTTCAATTGTGTCTTCGTCTTCTTTTTATCTTTTATCTCCTTTCTAAGATCAGCAAGAGTAGGTTCCTCAAGTGACTTTTCTCTTTCTATAACAGGCAATGGGGTGAGGCCTGTCTTACACTGAAAACCAGCCATAAAAATAAAAGAATCCCAATCCTGACCAATTTTCTGCAGACCATCCAACATTAACAGTTTCACTAAACCATGATGAAACAGTGATGTCTCACAGTTATCCTTCTTCAACTGAATTTTATCACACATCTTGCTGAGGCTACGAAACAAGTAGAATGGGATATCTATAGATGCTTTTCCTGTAAAATGCAGCAACAGCTTAAAATGTTAGGAGTAAACTTTAGTATATCTCCCTTCACATGTTAAATACTTTTGAATACATGTAAGGAGAAGTGCATAGTGTTCCTTCACATAATTTCTTGGCACAGCCTTTGTAAGATCTTCATTCACATAAGGCTCCTTCAAAAATTCCTTGCAGGGGTTCATATCAAGTTTGAAGTTTTTAAACCACTCCTGCCCTCCTCTTGGAATCTCAGTCACATTAGCAATAGCCTCTGGAGATACTGGGAATTCTAACATAGACACTTTAGAATTTAAACCTGTAAAATTCAAGGAAAATGCTTTTGTTACCTCAGCATGCCCACCCTGCAGCTTCTCACAAAATCTCCAGCAACCAACATCCTTAAAAGATTTTCTTACACCTTCATCTCTTAATGCAATATCCAATCCCTCAGGTTCTATTCTTTGGCATCTTCCAGACCGATGCCCCTTTTTCTCCATTTCGCTTTGAAATCTTTCGCACAGAGAAACACCACCAGCTTCAACTCAAATCGCAAATTCAAATTTTGGAATGCAGGCTTGCTTGCAATCAGGTTCTTTTAAGGAAGAAACTCGGGCTCCTTTGCAATTTAACAGTCTTATCATACAAACGGGTCAGTTCATGCATCACTAACAGACATCATAACACTACCATGCATTACAAAACCATTTGAATGATTTTTATGTGCATGGCTATGAACCTATTGGTGGAATGATGGCTCATAATCGCTTGGAAAGGATGCCAACTGACAATAAACGGACGGACACACTGACTCATCCCCCCAGACATGACATTTTAAGAATCAGTGTTGCAAAATTCCCGAATCCGCGATTTCGTAGCGCAGATAGTTATAAATTATCAAAATGCGCTACGAAATGGCTGGTTACTGACACGCTGCGAAAAAGCTAAAACATCATTGTGCTGCCAAATCAGCCAATAAAACTGCGCTGCGAAAATGCGAAAAGGGCCAGTGACATAAGCAAGATAAGACAGGCCTTATACAATAATGATGGAGGATGACTAATGGTATTTGAAAACGATTTACATTAATAACTTTCTAAAACATGATCCCTAAGTAACGAACATAGGACAACAACTATTTGACACCTATTTTTGACAATAAAATTTTTTGGACAACATTTATGTACATGTAACTGCATTTCTTGGTGATAACAGGTTGCCCTAACCTCGGCTGCTGCTTTTTCATTGCACCTTTTCTCCGCCAGCTAAGTGTCGTGCCACTTGGCATCCTCCTTCCTTTTCTGTACGACTGTCTTCTCCAACTCCGCCAAATCCAGGGTGCGCCACTTGAGAGGCCATGTCTCTAACACTATAAAGATTGCATCGTTAGTGGCTATGAATGGGAGATTTTTCCACTACTACACTGGATCCTTTCGTGCCTTGATGTAAATATTGTGCATGTCTGCCTTGAAGTCTACAAAGCTTCATAGACTGTTGTGCACTATGGTGGACAGGCACAACCTCCTACTAATCCACATCCATATGCTCACCTCCATGAGCACCCATAAGATCTTTGTATCGCGAATTCGCTTCGCGTCTTTGATAGCCCAGAGAAAAGCATACTTCACGCCTCTAGTAAGTCACTCTCAATTCTTGGGAACTAACTATCCTTTGGCAATTCTCGCACTACCATCAAGATGGACAAGAGAAACCACACGCAATGGAAGGTCTTACCCTACTCCTAGACTTCCTTGTAGTTGAGAAAAAATTCTTGACAGAGGAATTTGGCCCAGTTGAACAAGACCCCTTCCACACACTGTTCGTCCCATGCAACTATCGACACTGGTACTTCATCGCTGTGGCATTTTCTCATTGACTTTCAGGCCAGGAGATGGGTGGCTATGCGCACCCCTTTATCCTTGTTACTGCTGATGGCATAAACCTGTTTTTTTCTGGAGCTTATATTTTTTCTTCATGGCTTCCACAAGAGCCAAATCGCCACTATTTACTACTATTGTTGTGGGGTCCTTTCCCTTACAGGGAAGCCGAGAAATTCTGTTGATGAGTTCCGCTGTGATGGGAATAGGCTCCTCCAGCCATAAGTACCCATCATGCACCAGGAAAAGAAGCTACCTGATGATTAAAATGGCGATGGGCGCGCAATGAAAGTGTGGTATCCACAACAGATGAAGCAACCCAGCCTTCTCCACACTGTGTAGCTATTTTCATGATTGTAATGTGATCGCTAGCCCCTTCATATTCTGTTTCAATAGGATCTCTGTCTCTAAATGTGGGAACTTCCCTCTACTTGCGAGGTCCCAATCTTCAAATTTTAGGGTAGGCACCTGTCCCAGGAGAAAACCCTCAAAGGTAATTCTATTGGGGAGGAGCAGGGTTTGTAGTGCACTTTCTGTTGCATCTAGACCCTTTGGTACCTTAGCTTTCCCTTTTCACGGAGGGACATACTCGGACAATTTTTCTATAGAGCGCATCGGTTGGATGTTTGCCTCCACATCTTCTTCTTCCTCTACCTCGGAAATTAGAGCCTGTAAATCCTCGTCCTCTTCATCTATCTCAATGGTGATAGCCTTGCCCTTTTTTTCCATTGATAGCTTACCGAACCACGGATTCCCCGGGTACATGCGAACTGGTCCCATTGTCCGCTTATCTTTTTTCGATCTCGACATCCGAGGTGATTTCGAGATTTTTGGCATGACCCTAGTATCTTCGGGAATGTTGTATAATGTATGGGTCGGCGTGACCTCACCGATGGTTCCTTTTTCAAAGCCCAAACCTACCTTGGTATCCATCATCTTCTTTGTACTGTATGTGGTCTTTTGCGAACTTAGGGGCTCGAATATCACTCGGCGCTCAACAATCTATGCTCTATTCAACCTCTCAAGTCTCAAGTGAACACGTGTTGTCTTGTGGCTATCCCCTCAAGTTTTATAGTGCCTTTTAAATTCAAATTCGACTACTCCCCCCAATTCCATGCCATTAATGCTTCCTTGGCAGCAGATTTTCCAAAATCTTGCCAATAATTGTTGTCTTAAATGTCCATCGCCCGCTCCATTTGGCCTCAAACCAGATATCTCGTCATGAACAATGACACCAATGGTCACTTCCTAGTCTACACACGTGGTAGCAAAAATCTCCGTGCATGGTTGCGAACCTTGTGACATGTTGAATCTGTGCACACCTTCCTTATCGTGCAGCTCCCAAGAAGATTCTTTTATAGTCCCACACTCCCTTTCAACTACCTGGAGTGTTGAAACTGTTCTTCCTATGGCTAGTCAGGTAGTTGCACCACCCATGCGGGGCTCCATTTCACCCCTCATGATAGTCCACAAAAAACCTTGAATTTCCCTCAAGGCAGTTGGCACCATGTGCTCTATCATATGTATTGCACTCCGCTGGTTACTATGTTTGGTGAAATGTGGTCTTAGCCATGGTAGCAGACTCATAAATTCTCAGTGATATTCTTCTAATTCATCGGTATGATCATCCACACCTTGCCTTTCCATCCTTGGTTTATCGATGAGGCATGCATGCTTGATCTTGTTTTCCAGCCTCTTTACCTCTGCGTCCATCAAAATTCTTTTCTTCCTTAATCGTACTTGGTATTTTTTGAGTTCGCAAAGCCAAAGGTTCCCTTGCCAAATGGCTTCCTAAATCCTTATGTGTTCTACCTCGCTTAGCTATGTGATTTCTTCATTCTGGGATTCGCACATTGTCACACCTGCGGGTGCTCTAATGTGTGGATTCATTATTGTATGCCCCTTAGGAATTATGGTCCCTACCCTATTCCTTAACCTTAGAATTGTTTTCACGGTTAGGGTTTTGTACATGGTCCTATAGACCCAGTGAACCGTTGGTATGTGTAGGTCCCAGTTAGTGTGTTTCACTTGGTGAACCCTGTTCAACACTTCGTACACCCTATCGAATGCTTCTCTGTGGATAGTCCTTGGCATGCTTTGCCTTTCTTGTTGTTACGGTTTCTTCCAATTCCCTACTCTAGGACTGGTTTGCACTTGTGCGGGTTGCATGTCATATGTTTTTACCCATCGGGAAGGGTGGGAACGCAAGTTGTTCTGCCCTTGATAACCGGCTCTCACCTGAGCTAGGGTTTTCCAAATTGTAGGCGCATCATCCTCTTGCATCCATGCTAGTCCTCAAAACTTCTCTAATTTGTACCTCACCACCTTGTGGGCATCGCGCGCAGTGTCCATTTTAGAGCATCAAACCGTTGTTATTATAGTACTATCAAATTTGTTTAGGAATTCATCCACCGCTGTCAACCAGTCATATGTAGGTAGATCCCTTACCTTTGTTGTGACACAATGTAGTGACGTAACCATCATGTTGCAATTAAGCATTGTTACTTTGTGCAACTGATTCTACTAGCACTCTACTTCTTCATCGGAATCTGAAGTGTAGGAGCTTTTGCACTCCCACGAAATCCTTCTATCGATAGTCAGATTCACCCAATCCTGTTCTCATGCAGTTATTTTGTAGATGCAATCAAGATCATCATCGCTATCATCGTTGTGCACTGGTTCAGTGTATCATGATCCTTCAACTGGATCTAGCGGTACTATTATGCATAGTGACGTTTTCTCAAAGATCATTTTGCGCTTCTTCGAATTTACGACTCCATTCATATTGGTGGCCCAGTCTATTCCTAGTAGCGCGGGATAGGGATTGCTATCATTGACAATCTCTATCACTTCAAAATCTACCTGCGTGCTCGCACCTTCAATATTCACCATTACCCCTTTCAATCTTCCCATGGGAAAGATCTTCTATTGGTTTGCTTTTCGCAGCTAAATATGAGACCATTGTAGCATGGGTCTACCCATGCATTCCTATGTTTGTTTCGGTGGTACATTCACATTTGATTTGAGATCTAGGATTACCTAATCCCTTTCATACTCGCCAATTTGCACTGTCAACCTCATTTCCCTTCATGTGCGCAATGGATGCTTTCCAAGTTTCTGGACCACGCGCAGTTCTCCTGACCCTGTGCACCTAGTGATCAGTTCCTATAGTCCTTTTATTGCCTTGCTGTCATGTAGCAGTTTCATGCATGTCTCTAGAAAGGTAGTGACCATGGAAGGATCCATCCCTGGTTCCAGTTGATCCTTACTACTTGAAGTGGAGGCCTCCGTGAAGCTCTTCTTAGCTTCCATGAATGTCTCCTTCACACATTCTAAATCAAATTCAGGTTCATTTGTAGGAGCCTTGCAAACCCATGCACTTTCTTCTGACTTCTCACCTTTATCATCACTAGTGGTCATACCGCTCCTGAGCATCATGTTTACATTTGGGTCTTCTTCACGTGGCTAAGACTTTATCATCTGCAAATTTTGAGTTAGAGGAGGCTGGAGTAGCCCTTTTTTGCGCAGCCTCGATATCAATGTAGGGAATTCTACTACATCATGACCAAAATGAGTACAGGACAAACATGATGTCCTTATCGAGCTTGTACAACCACAGGCATAGTGTCCTGGCCCTCCACAATTGTAACAAATTACTTGTCTGCGACCCCTTCCTGGTTCCATTCCACCTCGACCTTGTCCACACCCCTAAAATCTAGCACGCGCCATTCCTGTATTTGGGTTGAGGGCTTGCGTTTTGGTCTGCACTTTGTAGGCAAGAGTCTGATCCATCATTAGTTCGTATCTTCTCCAGGTGTGTTCATCATGGCCTACTGACCTGCAAAAATTACAAAACAATTACTGGGACGTCTGCGTATACTTCTACAATAGATGACAATTATCCGTAGTGTGTTTTCCTCCTATTTGACAAATCACGCACCATAGTGCAGGTGCTGCGATAGTTCCTTCTTGTGCCTTAGGTCTTAACGACATTGGCTCTCCTCCTGCCAAGTAATTCGCGAATACTGGACAATGGTCCTTGTCATGCCCCTGGCCTTTGAATTTGATGCACCATACCTCCTCGTGCGCCTCTGGCTAAGATGTCCTATCCTATTTCAAACTCTGCATCTCCAGGCATAGATTTTGCAATTGCATGTGGATTTGTTGGACTCCCAGACTGGGGTCTTGTATAGGGGTCTCATGCAATCTCATTTCCATCTCCAAATATTCATCATGGGTGGAAATTTTTTGTTGTGATAATTCTATCCTTAAATGTGGTCTTAGTGATGTTACAAACCATGCACGGTGCTGTCCATCCGTCAAAGTCAAATTGGCTTCATGAATCATACTTTTTTTTCTTTCGGCTAGATCCCAGTGGGTCTCACTTGGGAGCATCGTGATCTCCTTAAACCCAATAATTGATTGTGTCTCTGACTTTGGCCTGCTAAATTCCCTATTCACCACGGTTTGGATATCTGTGATTCCTGCATTTGGATGGTCATTAGAATGCTTAATGTACCATGTCAAGGTGAAATCCTACAATGTGCTTACCAACATAGCCTTCTTGATATTTTCATCCACTACTCCTTGTGCTTACCACAAACCAAAATTGGTCCAGATCTTGATTTCCTACTTCTCTGAATATCGGTAGTTTGATTGCACTCGCCAACTAAAATACAGTGGTGGCGGAGGTGGGGTGGGTGGAGATGGGGGTGAGGAGGGTGAGATAGGTGGCGGTGTAGGTGGAGGTGGTAAGCACACAATTTGTTGCCTTATCATACTGACTCCACTTCTCAGAAAAACTTTCGCGAGCTCTTCCTCGCTTTCACATAAGGGTGAAATTAAGGGATTGGTTCTAATTCTTCACTACCTCTACTTCTGTAGATATTCCAACTTCGTGTAGTCCCAAACATTAATTTATTCACATAACCCACTTTTCACACAATAGCATCTTAATCCAAGTGTTCAAAGATTTAATATACTTACCTCGCGGTCCTTTGAAGAAGCGTCACTCCACCTCAATTTAGTTGATGGTCATATATACCGCAAACTCAGTGATGAATCCTCCTATAATTCGATCGAGCTAATGGTCCACAGCTCACACGATCTTATCTCCTGACGCTTCTAGTTTGCACACTAATTCCGAAGTCCACACAATTGGTTTGTCTAGCCTACACCTTCCTTGACTGTCAGCTAGCTTTTTGATCCACTCATATAACTCAGAAGGAAAGGATCCAAATTTTTTTTTGTGGTTTTTCGTATATAAGTAGTACTCCAATCACTGTTCCTTGGATACTCGTGGATTCCTATTTTCCTGAGCCGTGAACTTGTGAATCTTCTTGTCCAACCACCCTTCAATTTATTTCTTTGTTGAATTATAATGACACGACATCATACATCCCTTATGCAGATCTCGGTCCCGACAATGGAACCATTTTTTGGCTTATAGGGGCTTGACCCAGGTTTAGAGATGATTTAGCCAAACAAATCCTAGTACTACTGGCGCTTTCGGCAATAGTCCGTGGAGTGCGGATTGAGGTCTCACCCAAATTAGTATGGGAGGGTGCTTGAACCAGGTTTCCGCACCCTGGAGATGTCTGATGGTTTTTGGTGGTCCGTAGTTTGACCCTGAGTGCATGTCGCTACGCGCACCTATTAGTACCTCACAACTTGTGATGATGCCTTCGCAAAGCCCTTCTCGAGGTGCAATCTGTGTTATTACCCAAGTTCCTTATTATTAACATGATATTATTTGATTGCTCCACTTATCTGTATGAGCCCGATTATACTTAATAGTGTTCAGTATTCATATAAGTGCATGCAATAAACAAAATAGTATAAATGCATAAAAAGTAATACAAGAGAAGATTCATAGTATTTGGAATCAAAATTCTCTTTATTATTCTTCTTCTCGAGTTACAGACTCGACTCTGCCCTGTGCACTCAGCTGCAGAGCCTCTTCCTACTACTATGACACAAGACACTTGGACTACTTCTCTATCCACTATTAGATCATTGCATCCATCGATTCCTCTATCTCTAATTCCCTTTACAACCTAGGGCATCATTCTATTTAAATAATCCCATGGTTCGTGGACCATGGGTAAGTCGACATGACATTACATTACATTACAAAACTGAACGTGGACAACCATATGACTCAATGTACATTTCACACTTTGCGCCCACAATTCATGGAGTCTTACAACATATTTGACCAAAAATTGGGCTTTGAGCCCCAAAACATGCTGTGGGGAGATTTCATGCCCAACAGAAGCCACAAACTAGTCGTGCTTTGTCCATCTGTTAAGTTCATATTAGCTTTGCAGATTTTACACTTGAATCTTTGATCCAATTGCCAAGATGTCTCACCTGGTTTCATCGCGATTTCCTTGAACCCCACAATCGATTATGCCTCGAATTTAGGCCTACTGAACTCTTTATTCAGCGCAGTTTGGATCTCTACCAACCCAACATTTGGATTATCATTAGAGTACTTGATGTACAAAGTTAGCGCGTGATCTTGCAAAGCAATAACCAACATTGCCTTCTTCATGTGATTGTTTGTGATGCGCTGAGCTTCCCATACAACTTTTACAATGAATTAGAACTAGTCCGGGTCTTCATTTCTGAAGCCCTTAAACAAAGGAAGCTTCATTGAATTCGCCATGTTAAACTGGGGTGGAGGTGGCAACGGTGTGGGCGAAGCTGTAGGTTGCAATGGCAGTGAAGGTGGAGGTGGTGTGGGTGGGGGTGGTAGTCGCGAGAACCCTTGTTTTATCAACTAAACTACACTTCACGGAAAAGCCTGCGCTACTCCTTCTTCATCACTCAAAGGAGGCAAAATTAGTGGGCTATATTCAAGATCCTTTCTTTCTTCGTTCCTATAAGTCTTTCCACTTTGTGTAGCTCCGAACATCAAGGTAGCTGCATAAGCCATTTTTCCCACACAATAACATCTTAATCCAAGTATTTAAAGACTTCAAGTACTTACCTTATGGACCTTTGAAAAAGTGTCACTCCACCTCGCTATAACTAACTGAGGTATTTGGTGAGCACCAATATTGCAACAATAATGTTGCAACTCCTGGGCTTTCGACTTTACTTTTTATCAACCCAATAGTTCATAAAAAACTTGGAAGCGACGGTGTTGTATGCACAAGTACTAGTTCTTACTGCAGGCTATCACTTGGTCAACTAGTGCAAGATCACTAGGAGCTCAAGCCAACTTCTATGAATTCCAAAAGAAGCTTTATATGTGATGAAAGAAAGGAAAGCTTAACCTACAGAGGCTATTCTACTTGTAGAAAGTGAAAGAAGATTGAAATGTGAGGTAACCCTAGCAAACCCTAATTAACCAGCTAACCCTACTTTTGCAGAAAGAGAGGTGAAAAAACATAAAATGAATGCCATTACCTACTTAGAAAGTAAAAAACATCTACTTAAGCTATTTCTAGAAGGAAATGAGAAAAAAACATATTTTTGGATTTTTATGTATTTTTAGGTGAAATTGTCATGCATGTAATTTATTTGTTTGTGAATGT
Source organism: Pinus taeda (assembly GCA_000404065.3). Lineage (NCBI taxonomy): Eukaryota > Viridiplantae > Streptophyta > Pinopsida > Pinales > Pinaceae > Pinus > Pinus taeda. The sequence goes on from APFE031442732.1 coordinate 37,183, forward strand.
GGCAGCGATTAGGTGGCAATGGAGGGTGAATTTGTAGTTTTCAGAAGTGTAGGAAGGTGTGTAGGGGTCCTAGGAGGTCCCAGGTGGCCTCTTGGCGACTTTCCATGCAATCGGACTTCAAAAATACACGTACAGGAAATTCTACAGGAAGCTGTAGGGGATCTACAGGAGGTCTACAGGAGGATGTCGAGAGTTGTTTTAGAGGTTTGAAGGTGGGAAAATGGGTGGAAAGGGTATCTGATGGCTAGGAGGATGTGTTAAGGTGTCTAAGATTCATCAAGGAAGATTAAAGAAGAGAAAGATGGTTGGACTTGTTCAAGGAAAGAGAGGAAAGTTCATGGGAAAAGTGCAGAAAATTAGGGCAGATTTGTGAAGGACTTTGGATGACATGTGGAACATGGATCAAAAAGAGATGGTGATAGTTGATTGGTGTACTTATTGTGAGCAAAGATATACTGCAAGATGATTGAAAATCAAGCTCTGAAACTAAGTAAGCAGAGAAACTAGCTACACTAAAAAAACAGAACTGTTCATCGAACTAGTATAAACTTTGATCTAGGAAAGTAAATGTTGAACAATTTTGTATGGAAAGAAAGCATGGAAATAATTTTTTTGTAACAATAGAAATGAGCATGGTGAAATAGATCTATAGCAAAGCATTAATATTCTAACAAGCTACAACACTACAAATCCTATTGGCAAAGGCAAATCTGTGTTTTTTTTTTGCAGCAATAAGGTCTTGGCGTAAGTTCAAGGTCCCAAAGGGGAGAAAGGAGGTCAAGGCCCAGTTGATGGCATTTTTGTATCTTCTTCTATCACTATTCAACCTGCGACATCAAAATAAAATGGAAATAACTTTTTAAATTACCAAAAGCAACCTATTCTTGACTAAGGAAGAAATTTGTCTAACATCAACTCATTCATAAATTAAAGCAAAACATATAAATACGAAACAAGAGGTGCTTGGCTTCTTATATTGGGCCCTAACCCAAGAGATTCAGCCCTATGAGGTAACTCAGTGCTAGCTTAGAAACAATATCATCTTCATTATCAAAATAACAAAAAGATTACATGAAACTGTCTACAAAAGTATGCTCAAAGTTGAGCCAAGTAAAGCTGCAACAAAAGTGCGAAAACTTGACTAACATCCAACAACCTAATGAGACCCTAGGCCTCTCTACTTATACAACTGGAGCTTCCAACATCTCTCTTAAAATTAGGGAGGCTTGGTTCCCAAAACTTGAGATAGACAATAGTTATACTCCACTTTCTCGGCTGCCTCTTTGGTGCATTGACGTGGCTGCTTGTGCTCCAAGCTTTTTGAAGGATATTTTGAAGCAGGGAGTCATAAATGAGGGGAAAAACCTCCTATAAATCCTCTCCCTTGTTTTCTTCGAATATTTGCTACCAAATGTTCATTAGATCTTTGACTTTGTCTCCAAAATTGACCAAAAAATTGCATTAACAACACATTAGACTTCAAGGCATAATGACCAACCCAACTCACTCTATTAGCATAAAATAATAAAAAACATGCAATAAAATAATGATAATGGTGGATTAAGCTAAGTTAGGAGGCAAAATGAGCCCATATAATTGCCCATTTATGGGGCTCGTGATCACCCCCTACTGAATGTGTTTCTCATCCTCTGAGCAACTAGTCTATCTCCTCATCTTTAATGGCCCTGATGGCCTCCCCAACATCCCATGCTTATGACGTGAGGTACTCTTCCTTGTCATGGAATCCTACCTTTCTTTCCACCTCTTCCAACTGTTGTTTTTCTTCTTCCTCTTTTCCACCTTCCAGTAGGCTTAGCAGCAGTGGGGGACTCAATTTGAGGCCAATGCAATTGGCCTTCAAACTATGCATAGAGTGCTTGTACAATGGCACTCTCCTTAATGCTTCTTTCATCCTTGTTGGTGAGTGATACTCCCTGATTTGCAGACTATGTGGGAGAGTGTTCCACCTCCTTATACAAGGATGAATACAGTCTTCCCCAAGTAATCTTTCCATGTCTTCAAAATTTGTAGTGGCCTGAGCCTGCTCATTGATATACTTAGGGGCACTTTGAGGATTATTTACAAGTAGCTGGTGGACACTAATGAGAGCCATGGGGACTATTGGCTCAACTCTGATCATTGAGGGTTCATTTTGCTCTTTTGCCATCAACTTTTTGATTTATGTTGCCCTTTGATCCTCATGATTCATCCATGATGTCATGGCCATCAGTTGCAAGTCCCCTAGCCTAGCATTGGGGTCCCATAGATTCATATCAGTGAGGGCCATGTTATGCAAATAAAATTAGACTATCTTTGCCTTGTCTTCTACTAAACTTCGGTCACATAGGTTTGTAAACTGTTTATAATCCTGGAAAGGCATGGTGCCTCTCTGTGCCAAAGTCTTGATCTAAAACTGCAGCCATTGGTATTTGAGGTATAATCCATATGATTTTGCTGGTGCCCTACATTGTAGTGCCTCCATAGACTAGCTGGCCATGCATGCCAATTGTGTCTCCTTTTCTTGCAACTGTTTTCTTAGCAACTCATTTTTTGTTTCCAAGTGAGATCTTCTAATTGCCTCTCTATGTCTTACTATTGGGTCCCTATAATACTAGTGAGTACCCCATTACTATTGTAGTTATACCCCTTATTAATATTTTTGTGCCTCTATTGTCCCCATATTGTTATTACTGTACCCCATAAAATCCCTCTATTATTATTTTTGTGGCTTTATATTATTATTGTTAGGCCGGCTGGGTTATATTGTGACTCCTTAGACTCCTATATATAGAAAGGAGGTTTTGTCATTTGAATCATCCAATAATTGTTCATTTATGTAATGTAAAGGAGGTTTCCCCCTCGAAGAGGCTGAATTCTAAGGCACTGAGCTATCATTTCTATCTTTCTTGAAGTTGATTTCACAACATTTGGTATCAGAGCTTTGGATTCTAGGATTTCGCTGCTCCAAACAAGTCATAGTGGCATTTTCACTATAAATTTTTTCTACAACGTTTCAGAAGTTGAAAAAAAAAACCATTTGAGAAGACATCGTACTAAATCATAGGTCTGAATTTCAAATCTTTTTACGCTATATTTGCGGAGATATGATCTGAGGAAGTTGGTCTTTTTGCAGACTCTTGAATTACATTCCAAACAGGTGACCTAGGGAAACTCATCATAACTTTTTCTCTAAGCATTGGATTGAAATTTCATAAGAAGGTACAAAAATAGTATGGACTGTAGTTTCATCTATATATTTTTCATAGCTAAAGGTCGAAACAGTGACTCATGGCATGTCGTACAAGTTCGCTCTACTGAACTAGTCTATAATCAGGTCACTATGGGAGATTTCACATAGCTCTTCCTTGGAGAATCCAATTTGGATCAGACTGGTGGCATTGGAAAAAGAACATAGAGGGCTACCACAGATCAGAATTTCAGAACTGGATGTTTTGAAAGGATAGAGATACATCAGAGGCAATATCGAGCTCCTACAAAGTGAAAAAAAGGTGTGTAGATTATTTTAAATTTTTGCTTAAGATTGGTTTGAAAAATTTATTTTGAAGGAATTCAAAGGGCTAGTAGAGCATTATTATCAGTAACTGATGCCCTGAGGAAAGAAAATGCAAAAACCTAGTAAGGAACCTGAAAGCTCTAGCATGACTCATGAAGAAGAGGAAGAAATGCTACATGATATATCAAAATTACAAGAACAAGTGCAGCAAATGTCACTCTCACAAAAGTTAACATAAGCTAAGATAAATGGCGTGGAAGCTAATATGAATGGCATGGAATCTAAGATGGACAATTTGAAGATAGATTTGAACAAAAATTTGAAGACAGGCATGGCATATTTGAGGATAGATTTGACAAATTTTCTACAAGAAATACTTACTAATGGGGAAAAGGTAGTAAAGGAAACTCATGATGCGAACAAAAGAAATGTTAATCATGATATCATAGACTCTAATGTGGGATGATCGAAGACCACCATATTCCAAAAATCGATATGAGGAAGTTTGATGGCAAGGATCCCGCAACATGGATATTACAGATGGAGCAATTTTTCGATCTCAATAATGTGCAAAACACACAAAAGGTACGTATGGGAACTTTATATTTGGAACCAGATCAGTTTGTATGGTATCAATGGCTTTGCTCTCGTAAACAATTTATCACTTGGGAAATTTTTATACGGAAGAATTGACAGCACATTATGAGGATACAAAAAGCAACACTTTTTAGCCAATTGATAAGTCTCAAACAAAAGGGTTCAATAATGGAGCACATTGAGGAGTTCCAAAAATTGAACATAAGGGTAAAAGATATTCCAGAGGAGCATAGAATTGATGTGTTCATAGGGTGTTTAAAGGATAATATCCAACATGATGTTCACCTTTGGGAACTTGATTAATTAGAGAAGGCATTCGGGTTAGCAAGAAAAATGGAGAGCAAAATTATGGCAACCAAGAAGCATACCACTCACATCTATAAAGACGGAAGTGTTGTTGCCGTTATTCTTCCACAACCTATAAGGTTGGCGCCACAAAAATTGGAAGAAAAAAGAGAAAAATGGCTTTGTTACAGTTGTGATAGCAAATACACTAAAGGTCATAAGTATGCTGAGAAGAAATTATTCCACATAGATTGTGAAGCGGAAGAAGAAAAGGAGCAAGAAAGGTCAAAAGAAGAGGATATACCCCAGGAACAAAGCCTAGATGAAGAGAAAATGAATCTGATCATATCTTGTAATACATTAGCGAGAATTACCACTCCTCAAACCATCAAGATAGAAGGACAAATCAAGAAGAAAAAGGTAATAGTGTTGATTGATTCAGGAAGTACTCACAATTTTATTCATTGTAAGGTAGCAAAAGAATTAAATTGCTTCTTATATCCAGCACCAGAGTGTCAAGTGATGGTTGCAAATGGAGGAACAATAAATTCCTCTGGAAAGTGCCATAATATCAAGCTATCCATGGGAGAATATGTATTGACTAGCCCAATGTTTTCAATTCCAATGGGAGGTGCTGATGTTGTATTAGGAGTCCAATGGCTACAATCCTTGGAGTACAATAGCTTTTAATTTTCAAGAACTTTTCATGAATTTTTATGGGGAAGGAAAGGAAGTTGTATTAAGGGGTATTGTAAGGAAATCGGGAAGGATAATCAGCTCTAATGTTATGACAAAGCTTCTAAAAAAGGAACGAAAAGCTGTAATTGCATAATTATGTTCGCTAGATGTTTCCACATTGGAATCGTCTATTTCTCCAGATCTCCAAATAGTCTTTGACAATCATTCCAAGGTATTTGAGACTCCCAACTGTCTCCCACCTATTCGTGATCATGATCATGCTATTCATCTGATTCGAGGAAGTGTTCCTCCAAACATCAGGCCGTATAAATATCCCTATGCCCAAAAGAGTGAAATTGAACGTATGGTTGCAGAAATTCTAGAGGCTGGTATAATTCAGCCGAGTCAAAGTTCTTTCTCTACTCCAGTAGTATTGGTGCACAAGAAGGATGGATCATGGCGCATGTGTCTAGATTATAGGGAGCTCAACGAACTCACTATTAAAGATAAGTTTCCCATTACTGTCATTGATGAATTACTGGATGAATTGCATGGATCAATTTACTTCAGCAAGTTGGATCTTCATTTAGGATATCATCAAATCAGAATGAAGATTGAAGACATTCTGAAAACAACATTTAGAAATCATGAGGGTCATTATGAATTTTTGGTCATGCCTTTTGGCCTTACTAATGCACCTTCAACATTTCAAGTTTTGATGAATTCAATTTTCAAACCGTTCCTTAGAAAATTTGTTTTGGTATTTTTTGATGATATACTAATCTACAACAAGTCTTGGAAGGATCATGTTGAACATGTTGACAGGGTGCTACAACTATTGGAGGAGAAACAATTATATGCAAAAAGATCCAAATGTTTCTTTGGAGTCCAGGAGGTGGAATATTTGGGTCATATTGTATCTCATGAAGGAGTTAAGGTAGACCCTAGCAAAATTAAAGCCATTAAGGAATGGAAAATTCCCACATCCATAAAGCATCTGCGAGGATTTCTTGGGGTGACAGGGTATTATCGCAAGTTTGTTAAGAATTATGGGAGAATAGCAGCACCTCTAACAACATTATTGAAGAAAGATGCATTTTCATGGACTCTAGAAGCAACAAAGGCCTTCGAACATCTTAAAGAGGCATGTGCCAAGCACCTGTCTTAGCTACACTGGACTTCACAAAACCTTTATTGTGGAATGTGATGCTTCAGGAAATGGAATTGGTGTTGTTCTAATGCAATATGAAAGACCCATTGCTTTTGAAAGTTGTCCAATCAAGGGAAAGTTTTTACACAAAGCTATTTATGAGAAGGAAATGTTGGCGATACTCCATGCACTTAAGAAATGGCGACCCTACCTAATGGGAAGACACTTCAAGCTTAAAACGGATCATGATAGCCTTAAATGTTTTTTAGAACAAAGATTATCCTCTGAAGAGCAACAAAAGTGGGTCACAAAGATGTTGGGTTATGACTTTGAAATCATCTACAAAAAAGGGAAGAAAAATGTGGTGGCAGATGCA
>APFE031442735.1:0-18585 GCA_000404065.3 Pinus taeda
ACCATCCGGGACCAGTCAGGATAGTTCTCCTTGCCAGTGAGAACTATTCCTATCATAGAGATGATTGAATGCATTCTGTAAAAGGTTACTTCTGCTGATATAAAAACTTTTGCTGATATACTTCTGATGGCAAAAGAAAAATGCTCTTAAAAAAGAAAACTTCTGCTGCTTTTAAAAAATGATTTTGATATGGAGAATTACTATGTATATCTCTGCTTTAAAAATGATTTTGATATGTAGAAAAAAATCATTTAAAAATCTTCTTTATATCACCATATATATATGCAAAATCATTCCATATTCAAAATCAGACCATCACCATATTTGTCTCTGCTTTAAATCACCATTTATATATCAGGCTACACTTCAAAATTATGTTAATACTACACTTCAAAATTCTGTTATATACTATTGAACGGGAAAGCCATTGCGGTGACAATCTGAAATCTATGTCGTTTATGATTCGCAACAGCTATTTATTCATGAGCAGGGCAATCCTCTCACACAAATACGCACACTGCTACTTCTGTCACTCCTCTTGCACACACTGCTATATCTGCCACTCTTGTTTAATGGCCGGTTTCAAGCTTCTGTTTCGGGCCATGGCCGTGGCCATCCTCATCGTCTTCCTGAAGAAGGCGACGGCTGCTAAAAAACACTCTCTGAGGCTCCTCCCATCTCTCAGAAACCAGCTTGTACCACTTTCAAATCTAGCGGCGATACTACTTCGTACTACTTCAGTCTGAAACGGCTCAATTTTTATTGGACACTGTGTACATACATAGATTCAGAAGATTTGAACAAATGGAATTTAATGTAATAAGAAACGAACATGGTGCCTTGAAAGTAGATTCATTGTTACAAGTTTCTGGGCGTAATCTGATGCAGTCTTGGACATCTGTATGACTTAGCTATTAAACTGAATTATTTGAATTTGACATCGCCTCTTTCATTTGAGAATTTATGAAAACAAACTTCTTCGGCAAGTAGTAAGGATGAATTAGATTCTATGAATGGTTCCAAACATTCAATTCAATCAGTGAATAGACCACATGGGTTCCAGGCAGCGGACAAAAAATTACAGGCAACGGACCAACATGAAACGGTTACCAATTTCAGGCGTTTTCCAGGCGTTTGCAGGCAGCGGCAGTCTCCAGGCAATGACAGTCTTCAGGCAGAGGCAGTCTTCAGCTATTTCAGGGATGTCAGAGACTGAGCAGCTCTTAGGCAGGAGTTACAACTATTTCTGGGACCTGTGCTCTGATACCATGTCAGGCCAGGGTAACTCCAGAATTAATGAGCGAGAGAAAACTGATTATCTTATTCATTAGGTAACATACATTTATATACACAAATAAAACGGATTAGTTCATCTTCTGGATGACTGTCCAGTTCACCCATCTGTTTTGGATTAGGTGTCAACACTCTTTATGAAGTTGACTTTCATTGCAAGGTTCTGTTAATTAAATCATTTCTTTTCCATAGATAATTTATCTTAGAATTTAGTTTGCAATTGTAATTCTTTTCAACAGATCTTTTAATTCTTTCGAAAGTAAATTGGAAACTTTGGTGAAGGAATCTCTTGGTGCGAGAGATGGCCTCTTCTAACAGGAACAGAGTGCTCCAAGCCTTGAGGTTTAGAGCACCTCCATAAGAAGACAAATCTTTAGTAAGGAAATTAAAATATACTTTTCCAGAGAAGTATTGTACCTGCAATAGTGCAAGCAGATTGCAATAGTACAAGAATAGCTTGTTTATGTCGAAGGAAAATCAACTGGGAAATAGATCTCTGCAATGGCCCACTTGTCAAGCTATTAGCATCTATACTGAAGATAAAAAATATTTCATTTCAGCATTTAAGATTGCTTCCAGTTTTGTGAAGGTTCCTTTACTTTATTTCCTTGCAAATTATTCTTCTACATTCCAGCACTAGGGTTGCTTTGGTGTCGATTTCCTTTAAGACTGTTTTCTATCTGATTCTACAAAATTTCCTTTAAGAAGTAGGATTAGGAACAGGAAAAGTTCATACCACTTTTGGCATTGCTTGTGCTTCGTCTCTAAGTTTATGAAACCCCCGTGTTGACAATGAAGTGTTCAGAAGTTTGCTTAACTGCAATTATTGCACCTAACATTTTGGTGCCGTTGTCAAGGAGGCGATTTGCTTTGGTAAGAATTTTCCTTTTTTTGCAATATGGGTAAGTCTGCTCTTATATTTTCCTGTAGCGTGCTTCTATTGTTTGAAGGAATTTATAGGTGTTGAGTTATTTTTTGAATTGCAGCTTTTAGTTGAATTTTGTTTTGTCATTTCTTTTAGATGAATGCCTAAAAGCAGTAGGCATCCGAAGACCACTAGGGGCCAAAGAAATACTGATAAATCTGAAACCAAATCCCATATTGGGCCTTCTTTTGCAAACATAAAGTCAAAAGAAACTCAGACTCATCATGGAGGAACACTCCATTTGGGCTCTGGTAGCAGTAGTCCAGGTGTGACACAACCCACAAAGGGGAAGAAGGGGACTATTAAAGCCCACACTCAACATTCTCAGCCTATTGAGAGTGGTTTGCCTGGAAAAACAATAATGATAGATCAGGAGGCCCATGCAGAAGGAACTGGTAAAAATCAGGTATGTGAGGAACAATCCACTTTTGGATTCCCAATTATGGATATTGATACACAAGTACAAATGAAAAATATTTCACCATAACATCTTCCTCATTTCTATGGTAAGGTACATGAAGACCCAGACTCTTTCTTATTTGTGTTTTATATTTTGTGTAGAAGTTATGATTATTCATATGATGCCCAAAAGTTAAATTTGTTTCCTACAACTCTCAAGGACGCAACACTCTGCTGCTTCATGGGACTAGGAAGAAACACTATATCCTGTTGGGAGGAAATGAAGGGAGTGTTCTTGTCAAAATATCAGGAATATTGTAAAACCATAGATATTCAAGATGAAATCTTTACTATTGTGCAAAATGATGAAGAGACTCTAGAACACTACTTAGAGAGATTGATGTATATCCTCCAAAGGTCAAAGCACAAATTTGATCTAATGACCATTTGAACCTTTTTCTTACGTGGGCTTACTGATGATGCTAGGAATAATTTAAAATTGTTAGGACAAGGGGATATTGCTAAAAAATCTTTTGATCAAATCTGTGACTTGTGTAGGAAATTCCTGAGGAACCAATATAGATTTTGTAAAGGAATTTGGAATAGAAACAAGAAAACTTAATCTAATTATGCTATGATTATTGGATTAGAAAAAAAAAACGGAAAATATGAAAATTGAAATAATGAATATTGTGAGTAAAGAAATAGACTCTTTGAAGTTTCAGCAAAAACTTGTAGAGGAACAAGGTTCATTGTCTATTTTTTGTCCAAAATGTAGAAGAAATCATCTTTTAAGAGAATTTCCTCTCGATATTAAAGAAACTAATAAATGTGTAATTTGTGAGGAGAACCATGCCACAGAAAAATGTCCCTCCATACCTGAGCTGAAACCTATACTTGAGGGAGGACAACCTGAAGCCGAATCACTACATGGTATGGGGGCACGAAGAAACTGGCCTCAGGTAAGTTCAGGCATGCCTCTTGAACCTCCACCACTTTTTTTTTGTTATAATGCACATTCATATTCCCATCCTAACACTAGTCACTCTCAACATTGGCAACATGGTAACCAGTATCAGTATGGACAACCCTCTCTATCTTGGAAATGAGGATGTAGAGGGCCAAACCATTCACACCATTCACATCATTCCTATCCTACACCTATGCAGTCATACCCTCCTACATCTGTAGCTTACCCATTGTCACAACCATCATTACCTTAGCTGAGTCAACCAATGCCACCCTTACATTTACCTCTATTGTTTCGACCTTCTCAGCTTCTTACACAAACTTTACCCAACCCCAATAACGAAGCAGTTCAAATGATCCATTCTATGAACCCGCTTTCTTCATCCAAATATCAGCCTATGCCAGTTGGAGTCAATTACCTCCAATTGAGATTAGGGAAGATAGTAACATCAGAAAATCCAAAGCAGCCTATGGTGATTATCAATGAGAAAGGAGAGTAGGAAACCCCTGACCATTTTGAAAAAGATGACACCATTCAGCCTATCTCCGTACCTTCTGAGCCCTTGTAATGTTCTTCCAACTAATATTTCTATCTAGAGAGGTTAGTTGTGGAGAAGGAAGACCCCATTCCTATGTCTAGCCTAGCTTCTGAGCTTAGGAACCTTTTCATAAGGGTACCTTTGCTCCAAGCTATTAAAGAGAACCCTATTTGCACAAAAATCATTAGTGAACTCTATCTCAAAAAGTCAGGAAGGAGAAGGTTAGAACCTCAATCTATTCAATTCATTGGTAGAGTAGCAGAGTGAATGACAGGGTGTATGAACATGGAGAAATATACCGACCCCCGAAACCTTGTTGTCTCCATTCAGATAGGTGATTTCCTTGTCTCCAATGTACTTATAGACCTCAGGGTAGTAATTATGGTTATGAACAAGCAAACCATGGATCAACTTGGATTGGTCCATATTCATCCTACTCCCACTATGCTTGAACTAGTAGATAGATCTAAAATCAAGCCGGAAGGGGTGTTGGATGATGTGGTAATTTCCCTAGATTATTGGGAATATCCCACAAATTTCATTGCACTTCAACCAAAGAATCTTGTGAGAGGACTTACCTTGATCTTGGGATGACCATGGCTTGCTATGATCAATGCTTATATCAGATGTCATTCTGGTGACATGTATATTTCGCACGGAGATTCCAGGAAAAATTTCACCTTTTATCCACCTACTAGATCCATTTTGGAGCTCCGAGACACTTTATGGTAGACTACAGTAGTGATGAGGAGACTCAACCTATTTCCTTGATACATCAGAATGTTGAGTTCTTGCAGGAGGGTGAGATTCAAGAATTTCTGAGCAATCTAGACACCATGCCCAATTTTGAGTCATTGAGTGGGATTTTTAGTCTAGATATTTAGGAAAGATATGACTCTTTACCTCCCTTGCCACCATCGTTAGCGACACCTTTGTGTACTCTTGAGCCTAATACCTCTCTTGTTGAGATTAGTCTAGGTAAATCCTTGCATATCAGTTCAAATTTGGTCCTTCCCAGCAAGAGCAACTCGTGAATTTGTTGTGAAACCATCTTGATGCCTTTGCATGGGGCTATGAAGATATGAAATGCATACCTCTTGAAACTTGTACACACCATAACTATATTTAGGATGGAGCCCAACCTATCCGACAACACCAAAGGTGAATGAACTCGGCTTTAGGAGATGTTGTAAAGGAATAATTGCAAAAACTCTTAGATGTTCATTTTATCTATCCTATTTTTGATAAACAGTGGGTCTCTCCATTGGTATTACTCCCAAAAAAATATGGGAGATGGCGTATTTGTATTGATTACAGAGAATTTAACAAATCCACTATCAAAGATCACTTCCCCCTTCCTTTCATCGATTAGGTACTCGATACCCTTGCCGGTAAGAAGTACTTTTCTTTTCTAGACAGCTTTAATAGGTATAACGAGATACAGATTTCACTCGAGGATGAAGACAAAGCCAATTTCACTTAATTCTTTACTATATTTTGTGTGCCTAGAGAAATTGTTTCTGACAATGGACTTTAGTTTATTTCTAATCTGGTACAGGGTGTGATGGAGTAGTAAAAAATATGTTACAGGAAATCTACACCATATCACCTGCAAGAAAATGGTCAGGTGGAGTCCACAAATAAGGTAATTGAGTCCATCCTCACAAAGAGGGTAAATATTCACAGAAAGGATCAAGCTAACAAATTACTGGAAGCATTTTGGGCATACCGAACCACTTAGAGAAACAACAAAGGACACACACCATATGAGCTCGTGTATAGAAAACAATTCATTTTGCCAATAAAATTCTAGATTAAGACTTTCAGGACTGCAGTCCAATTGGGGTTAGATGTCTCTGAAGCACATCGGCATTGTCTTCTATGATTGAATGAGTTAGATGAATTCTAAAGGGATGTTGTTCAACAAAACATCTTTGTTCAACAACAACACAAGAAGTGGCATGACATGTCCATTCAGAAAGAGTAATCCTAACCAGGTGATTGGGTACTCCTTTATGATTCTAGATTCAAATATTTTAAAGGGAAATTCCACACATGTTGGATGGACCCTATGAGGTGGTCAAAGTGTTTGAAAATGTAGCAGTACAAATTAAAACTATTGATGGACCAAATTATGTGTTCCTGGTATATGGGCATAAATTGAAAGTATATTTTCAGCCCCTTACTAAAGGAGATTTTATGTAGCAAGTCCAACTACAATTTGAAAAGGAGTTGGTAGGTGGTAGCACCAACCTATTGAACATTTGATTCCTTCTTGTCTTTATTGAAAAAATAATAAAAGAAAAGGAAAAAAAAATGACAAAAATAAAAAGTATAAATAAATAAATAAAATCTTGTAATTATGAAAATCAGTTGACTGACATGATTGCAGAACGATCAACCCGAAAACCAACATGTCTATAGGAAGATCAAAATTTTAATAAAAATTTTAGATATGGTGGCGGCCACCAAGAAGAAGCAGGTTCAAGAAACCGAGTCCTTACCCAAGTTTGGGGTAACCAACATGGCAAATTTTTATCCAAGTAGACGCTTAATTCCCACTACAATTTCTTTTTTCGACACGTGTGCAAGAAGATTTTCAAGGTAAATAAAACTCTAACCTTCTTTTATTTCCCATTTCTAAAATTCCCACTATTTTCTTTTTCTGAAATACCCAATGAATTACCTTCCTCTTTCTTCTAAGAAAACTACCCTACCCGATTTCATAAAATCCCTCTTTTCCCTTGAATTTTTTCCACATCTCATTTATTTTATCCCCCTTCGTGATATTATTCCTGGAATCCCTATTGTAATGGTCCTTCCCATTTTGAAAATTACCCCTTTCCCACTTCTTTAATCCCTCATAAATTGATTACAAAATTTGATGCAGTCAATCCAGAAGGCATGCTCATGAAACACCAAAGGATGGAGAATACAACTTTTCTTGTATATTGAGGAAAATAAAAAATAAAAAAAATCCAACTATAGAATTATGTTCTACCAGAATCTTTGTTTTGGTAAAATCCCTGGTGCAACATGCACAGTGCAAGTAGTTAGTGCAAGCACGGTGCAATGCAAGTAGGATCAGTGCAACAATGCGGTCGCCTATGGAAGCAAGTGTAAAATAAATTTCACATAGTCCAGGAGCATCTTATGAGGGATGTTTATGGAACTTTATTACCCTAGACATGAGTACGCATAGATCATATTATTATATATTTTAATTAATACTCTATTTTATCATTTACTGACTTTGGGAAATTTTTAAAGTGTGGGATATATTGGGTTTTGAAATCTATTTTTTTTAATGAGTGCTGAAATATGTCTTCATTAAATTATGAGGTAGACTGTGGGATAGTACTGATTGTCTAATAACCTATATTCACCTCCTTTGAAACAATCTCGCATTACTTGTTCATTATTATCTTACATCGTAACCTGATCATTATGATCATTGCACCACCATTAAATAAGCCTTCACCAGATCCAATCATTATTTCTCACCCATAATAGGTTGATATGTCTCTGCATCTGATTTGAGGAGTTTTTTTCATCATGATTGTTTGGTTGGGACTGAAAAGATGGAGGATGGATGAACATCCAACACAAAGCTCTCAACAATCGTTGGTATCACTCACTGAAATCCTTTTGAGGTTGTGATTGGGAATTGTGAAGTGCAATTTGAACATGGTGCCCATAAGGAATGAGTCATCATCCTTGAAGGAGATCGAGCAGACCATGGAATACCCGCACAGTCTTACACTATTGGAAGAATCCAGGTTCCTTCTATTTTTATAGAATTTCGACAGTTTCGACATGGTTGTGGTATTGGAGTTTGCAAAGACGTTTGAAGGAGGTCGAGTTAGGGTTAGCTCATAAGAATTCAAATTCACATAGGAGTCCATTGCTCGAGTTATAGGCTTGCCAACTACAAGGGAGTAGTACTTCAAAATGGAGCGGCTCGGGAAGAAATGACAGCATCGGTTTGTGGTTGATAGAAAGCTTAAGCTTTATTAGAAGAAGGGACTTTTGCCGAGTGTCGTGATTGGGAAATGGCGAGACCTCCTATTCATACTACAAAAATTTGTGAGAGGGACATTGTACATTAGCATTCATGTATCACCTTTGGTTGTTGTTGCACTTTGAGTCAGGAAAACTATTAATTTCCCTTACTACTTGCTGACAAGTCTCAAGAAAATGACGAAGGGTGTGCAAAGTGGGAATGCAAGTGAAGTCACAAATAAGCTATATCATCATGGGCTTATCATAATCCTCATCAAGAAAGTGCTGGAAGAAAAGCGAGTGACATGGGAGGCATTCCTAAAGGACTTTCGAGCAAGAAGTGTAGGGCAGTTTGCTAGCATGAGTATAAGCAAGAAAATGAAGGAAGTGACATTGTGCCCTACCAAGCAACATGCTAAAAGGACACAGGTGCAAGTAGAAAAGGTGCATGTCTAAAGCACTCTTCCCTCAACAAAGAAAATAAAAATCACAACCTCAACGAGGAAGAAGGTTGTCTCTCGAGGGATGAATCAATCAAGCTCTCTGATAGTGATTGATGAATCACCCCAAGTTTCACCTAGAGATCATAACTTTTCATTGCTTGCAAATGAAGTGGTCCATACCATGGTAAGTGAAGAGAATGTGGAAGATGACATATTGTTGTTTACCTTCGTTCAAAACTTAAGAAAGAGGAAGATGACAACGGGTGTAGGTGAAGTTCAAGAAAAGGCTCACAAGGATGATGAGGCACAACACATGGAGACCCTTGATAATTTTGAGGAACGGGACATTGAAATGCTGAATGTTCTTGAGGAATAGGGTATTGAAGTGCTTACTGTTTCAGAGGAACAAGTTACTGAAACCGTTGCCATTTTAAATAAACAGGGTACTGAATCCCTTGAAGAATTGCAAGAAAAGGGCATTAAAAACCTCGTGGATTTAAGTGTGCAAGGTACTAAGACCCTTGGCATGAAGGTTGTGGAGGGAACCAAAACCCTCGGTGATAAGGAAACCCTAGGTGTAGAAACTTTTGGCAATGTCATAATGCTAACGCTGGACAACCTTGATCTTGACAGTGACGGGACTTGTTTTGAGTCCATTGCAGAGAAGGTATTTACACCAGAAGATCTAAGCATGGAGCCCTATACTCTCTACCTCAACCACCAAATAGTAGACTTAGAGGAGCAAGTTCATGACCTGGAGGCTTTGAACCAAGTCTTAAGGAGCAAAATTGGAAAAAGTAAAGTGAGGTAGAGTTGCTCGCAGAGGTTAAGAAGCATAAACAACAAGTAAAATTATTGAAGTATCAAGCTTCCAAATGCTACAAATGCATCAAGAAGGAGATTAATTAGCTGAAAAGAGCTTGAGGTAAACAACCAAAGGTAGTGAAAGGAGGAATAAGTATTGAAGTACAGGATTAAGAGTTGGCCACCCATTTTTAAAGATTTTTTGCAGAAGGTAACATGTTGTGTGAGGACACACAACAACTTAGGGATGGGAGGATATTGGTGTCCCAAATTTCTCTATTTTTACACCATTTCCATAAAATTTAACCTCTATTTTATCTCTACTCAACCCTTTCATTCCTGCACTAGTCCAAGAAAATCATCTATTCCTACATATGCTTCGTATTTCATAATTAAGATTTATTAAGAGCTTTATTAATTATTTTACATATATTTCATGTTTGTTAGTATCTCTTGTAACTTATGTTTAACATTCCTAAAAGTAATTGATGAACAAAGTGTTAATTATGAGTTAGCATGATCAGTGTAGGCAAATTTCTGCACTGACAATGATCTTGCTCTGAGATCTTCATGATTGTTCGAATGCTTCCATGTGGGGGTTTTGATCCACGACTCCTAGTTTGGTTGCAGACTAACTGAGATTAGATATCAGCAAAGTATAGTCAAGGATACTTGCCAAGGATGGTATATGGCCGACGAATTTCACATTCCATTATAACTATTAACCTGTTTTGTAATATTGGTTGTTAGTTTGTTCGACCGAAAGGCTTGAAAAAGGAAATGACTATAATTAGAAGAATTAGCTAAGGCCAAAAGACTATATCTAATGTAGACTGTAGGTAGAACCAAGGGAGTGATCTCTAAGTTGTAATTTCATTCGCTGTGTAATTTTGTATCACCCTCATCTTTAGGCTAGACTTGCACCTTCATGTATATTTTATGATCAAGTTAATACAAGGAAATGCCATTTTATCTAAAGGATGTGTCTAATTTTCATTTTATGCATGCTTAAGTGCTAAATCATTTTGTTTCCTAGACGGGAAAAGAGCTGGTTGGCTAGGGCCTAACAAACCCAACTCATTTACCCTTTGAATTTCACCATTTAAAAGGTTTGTGTGAACATTTATTCATTTGCAGTTGTGTGGTTTGAATGGTTCTTATATTTATTTTAGAAGTTATGAGTTAAATTTATTTCATAGTTAAGTGTGAACAGATCCGTAGTTTGGAAGTTTGATTGAGCTTATTTCTTTCCCGCGATTCCTTCCCTACAATTCTTGTCTTGGTTTTGTTCTACTCGGGTCATATAGGAAGATTCTTCCTGTACTAGTGCATGTAGTTTCCTGCACTCCGGTTTATTCATTTATTTCACAACAAATGTTACATTTATTTTCATGCTTATCATTTTAGTTATTCCTAAGAATTTTTATATGAATTAAGAAAGTACATTATTAAAAACACTTTACACTTGCATTTTATGACTTAAGAAAAACAAACAAAAACATTATGAGAAAATTGCTGAAGTTAGCTGATGCATGCAAACTGCTTTGACTACTGCTTTCATTATTCTAAATTATTTTTGCTTTGTGTAGTTGACTTTAATTGCAAGGTTCAGTTAATTAAAGCATTTCTTTTCCATACATAATTTATCTTAGAATTTAGTTTGCAATTGCAATTATTTTTAACACGTCTTTTAATTCTTTCAAAAGTAAATTGTAAACTTTTGTGAAGGAAGCTCTGTCTTGGTGCAAGAGATAGTCTCTTGTTGTAGGAACAGAGTTCTCTAAGCCTTGAAGCTTAGAGAACCTCCACGAAAACATAAATCTTTTGTAAAGAAAGTAATATATACTTTTGCACATAAGTATTGTACCTACACTAGTGCAAGCAGATTGCAATAGTATAATAACAGGTTGTTGGTGTCAAAGGAAAATCAATTGGGAAACAGATCTCTGCAAGGGCCCACTTGTCAAGTTGTTAGCCATCTATACTAAAGATAAAAAAATATTTCATTTCATCCTTTAAGATTGCTTCCAGTTGTTTCAAAGTTCCAGGCTTACTTGATTTCCTTGCAAATTATTCTTTTACATTACAACACTAGAGTTCATTTAGTGTTGATTGGCTTTAAGATTGTTTTTTGTCTTATTCTGCAACATTTCCTTTAATAAGCGGGATTAGGAATAGGAAAAGTTCATACCACTTCTAGAATTTCGTGTGTTTTGTCTCTAAATTTATGAAACCCATGGGCTGACAATTAAGTGTTGAGGAGTTTGCTGAAGTGCAATTCCTGCACCCAATAAGGTGTTGGGGCGGCGATATAGATAGTCATCCGAGATGTTCGTAAGTCAAAGTTATGCTCATATAGGATAGTTTTTTATTGTACGAATAATGTAGTGGAGTATGAAACTCTCATTTTGGGTCTACGAAATTTGAAGAAATTAGGAGCTATAAGTATAGTTGTTTATGTGTATTCTGAGATAGTTAGTAGATAAATCAAAGGCGATATAAAAAAACACCCTCGAATGTGTTCTTATAGTAATGTTTTCCTAGATTATTTACAAAACTTTGTTGAGTATATTTTTTTTGTTGTCCCAAGGAAAGATAATGTTGTTGGAGATGCATTTTCCACTTTGGCCTTTGATTTTGAAATTTCCAACAGTGTTAAAGGTAAATACAAGGTAGAAGTCAAACATGGGCCTATTGTCCCAGATAATATGAAGCACTGGAAAGTCTTCGAAAATGACAAGAAGTTGGAGAAATTTTTGCTAATGAAGGAGGTATTTGCCAAAATGAATTTGGAAATGGATGGTAGATGGGAAGATGTAGACAAAGAGATTTTTATTAATTAGCTGAAAGAAGAGTTATATAAGCAGGGTACTGAGTTAAAAATATTATAGCTCGAAGGCAATGTCCTTCCAAGAGCGCTTGTAACTTTGGAGGAACTATCTGACCATAATTATGTGGCCAAAAGGCCCAAAATATCACATGTAGGAGAAGGAGTTGAAGAATGCAATATATGTACAACAGAACACCCAAAAATGATAAAGTTGTCCAAGATTTTGAGTCCACAAATGAAGAAAAAATAAATGGAATTGTTGCTTGAATTTTTTGATGTGTTTTAATGGAGGTATGAAGACTTGAAGGAGTATAATAAAGACATTATCCATCACACAATACCAATCAAAGAAGATCAAAAACCATTCATGTAAAACTTGTGAACGACAAATCTAGTGTTACTGCCCCTGATCCAAAAAGAGGTAAGGAAGTTGTTTGATGCTAGCATAGTAGTACCTCTTAGATTTTATGATTGATTATCTAAATTGGTACTAGTTAGAAAGAAGACATGAGAGATCAAATTATGTGTAGATTTCATAAACTTGAACAGGGTGTCACTCAAGGACAACTCTTTGCTGCCAAAAATGGAATATATACTTCAGAAATTAGGTGGTGCAAAAAGAATCTCATTGCTAGATGGTTTTTTAGGGTATAACCAGAATTTTGTTCACCTAGAACAACAAGGTAAGATAGCCTTCACCACACCTTGCGGGAATTTTAAATATGCCCATATGTGATTCGATTTGATGAATGGAGGGGCAACATTTTAGTGACCTATGTATAAAGGCTTTATGGAGGAAAAAGATAAGGTTCTTTACATATACCTATTGAAGCCTCCAAATTCACTACAACAACATGGGGGATGACCACCCAGTTCGGACCTTAAAGAAATTCATTTTCTATTTGGAATGGTGGTTTAAATTGGTTCGACTAGGTATAGTTACCTTCTCTCAATCTCCAAATGACTTAAAATATGACTTTGATCCACCAATGGAGAAGAGACATCAGATCAACCATCTTGTTGATCAGGCAAGAAAGTGATCCTTAAGCTGATTTAGGACTCATCCAAGCCACAAATAAAGTTTGCATCTTTGGGAAGAGAACATAAAAGAATGTGGAAATTAATCTGAATGCAAACTTATTTTATAATGAAATAAAAATGAACTAAATCCTAATTCTATCTCAGTTAGATAGATATAGATCTAACCCAACTGAGAGCAAGATATTTAAAGTATTGGGATTTAAATATGTCTCGCTTAAAATGAATATCAAGCTAATAAAATAGTTCAATTAGATGATATTATGAATACCGAAACACATTCTATTTAGAGACCTCTTAACAGAAATAATCAACTTACAATATTTAGGAAGAAGTTCACAAAATGATATTGATTGTTTAATCAGTAATTTAAATAATTAAACAATAGTATGAGGAAGAAGTCCACGACATATTACTATTTGTTAAGCCATTACTAAAACACAGATTTCTAAGTAAAGAGTTACTCAGAACTTAGAATTCAACCCATAAGAGCAGAGATAAATAACAACATATGATTGAGACAAATTACGCATACTGACAAAAGTGCATCACTATGAACAAAATGATGCATTCTTGCCATCATAAAATGAAACTAGTATTTAAAATAGTAGTATTAGAAATACCAATTTATTGAATCCATTTCTCAAGCTACGGTCTCCAACAATCCTTTACATTGCCTAAACTTCTGTTGTTACAACAAGAGTTGTAGAAGTGCAAACTATGCCCATCACACATAATTCAGAATGCCAAAGAGAAATCCTCAATAATCCCCAAATTTGAGATTTTCACTCCTACCACCCACAACTCTAAATTCCTACTACGAAAATGCTTTTAGAATTCTAGAATTGCAGAGGACAGAAGGCCCTATTACCTTCTATAAAATGTTATTTATAATATTTGCAAAATAATTCCAAATAGGAAAGTTTGTTGAAGAAGAAATCTATTTAATCAATTTTATTGGCTCAAAATTCCATTCTTGTATTTCTGGAGCCTTGTCATTGATTGAGATTATTTTCTCTTCATATCTTCAACTATTTTCCTACAAAATCTAATCAAAACAAAATTAAAACGCAAAAATAAAATCAAAATGAAAAATTTGGAATTAAAACAAATCTAATAAAATTCAATGAAATAAATAATTGAAAAGGAAATCTAAGCTTTCTATTGATGCATGTGATGATTTAATTAGCCAAGGATATCATTGATGAATGGATTTTCATTCAGAAGAGGCTTGGAAAAATGAAAATGTGGAAAATAAACTAAGAAAAATTAGTTTTATTTAAAATTTTGGAGCTTGATCTTCTACTTGAGTTTAGATCTAATAAATAATCAAATATGTTAATGAAACCTTGTCAGAAATGTTTTCCATAATATTCTTTCAATGGGCTACCTAGGCCTCATTTGGCCAAGTAAAATTCATTATGAGCTTCCTTCAACTTGGAAAATTAAATCCGAATTTAGAAAAATTTTTGCTTAGGTAAATCTGAATTTTAATTTAAAAAATGTAATTTTTAGATTAAATCTTTATTTAAATTAAATTTTATTAACTAAATATATAAAATGATTTTAAATTTAATCTAAATTAATCAAACATTAAGATATTAATTAATTTAACTTATTAAATAATAAATAAAGTAAAATTATTAATATTTAATGTTTCAAAGTTATATATTGAAAAGTATATTAAAACTTCAAGCACATCCATTATAACTCAGCATACCTATTAATTGTATAACTCACCATTTGTTCAATTTTATTACTTGGATATTATATGAAAAAGGAGAAGAGGGATCTATACATCATCGGAGAAAAAGGCTTATCGCATTTCGGAAGAAATAATGAATGATACTTTTTAAATGTGCACCTTAATGTTTTTGTGATATGGTTTTTTTGTGATATGTTTTTGTGATAAACTTTTGTGATATGATTTTTGCGATAATATTTTTTTACGATATTATTTTTGGTATAAGACTTTTTAAGAAGTTTTTTGTGATCTTGATCTTAGGGGCTATTAAATTAATGAACATGAGTGCAGCCCACTTGAATTATCAATCCTATAAATTCAACTATAGCCACTTTGAAATTTTGAGATTCCGAGTTTGGTAATTTGTTTAAAAATAATATATTGGAGTAAATCACTAAGATCCCAAAATGTGCTTTCATTGGTTGTATGATTTAGCTAGGTCATTTTGTAGGACTGTTAGTGAGAAAATGAGAAATTAATAAAAGTTAATTAAAAGTCCATATTTACACTAAATGGCTATTGAACTTAATTAGTTACAAAAATTGAAATTTTATACATTTATTTACAATTTTAGTCCAGGCAAGAAAATGATCAAACTTCAAAGGAGTGTC
The DNA here is from genome assembly GCA_000404065.3 of Pinus taeda. Classification (NCBI taxonomy): domain Eukaryota; kingdom Viridiplantae; phylum Streptophyta; class Pinopsida; order Pinales; family Pinaceae; genus Pinus; species Pinus taeda. Next base: position 15,598 of record APFE031442735.1, read on the forward strand.
ATTTACAAATCGGTTGACCAAATAAGGTGAAACAAGTATCAATAGAAAACATATAAAAAATCAGATTGAAAGAAACAATCAAAACATAAATCCGATGAAAATGAAAAAATGATAAAATTGTAAGAGAATTAACTTAAATGAAAATCATAAAAGATCCTTAGCCAAAAATTAATGGAAATGGTCTCCATTATTTCATAAGGGGGGGAGTTCGGTTTTCCCTACAACAATGGTGACACACTAGAAAGAATGAGTTATCTTTGGTTAAACATAATGAGCTTTAATTTATCCAAATGTTAAAAATAATAGAGTTTACTAAATCGTCTAACATTAAAATATTTCCATAGGTCCCACATAAAGTAGATTAAGAAATATGAGTTTGTAAAGGTAAGTACTCAAAGAAGACTAGAGCAAAAGTCATGAATCCAAATTTGGGAAATTTTGTTTTAAAACTACCTCATATAATAATATAAGAAGGTAGAGATAGGACTTTTTCATAAAGCATGTATCGATTTTATGATTGTCTCTGACATCGCTTTGCTACCAGCGAACCTAATTAGTACCCTAACAAAGTTGTCTTTTATGCCATATAGGCCTAGTTCCGCTGCCAAAGAGCATCCATAGCCCCAATGAGTTTACTTGTATTTCTCATATTTCCTCTTTAATCAATCTTTTGAGAAGTGTATTTGCAAGATCATAGTTTATGATGTATTTGAGTGAAAGAGGTGGGATGGTAATACAAATTTATGTTTAATAGACATAATACTTTCATAATGTTTGCTCCAAATTATTTCGCTATAGCTATCAATCATAGGCTTTTATGTGGAGGGGTGGGAGGAATTCATTGTGTTAAACAAAAATCAATTCTTTCCTTGAAAAAGTAAACTCATTCACTTAGAAACTCCTCAGTTTAGCTAATTCAATGAGGATCATTATTTCTTCTTTCAAGAATCTCAAAGAAAACTAAACAAAAGAGAATGAACTTCAACACTGATCTGGTAGACACACAATGTGTTCATGAAGACCTTTACAAACAAAGTTCAAGATGAGAAAAAATTAAAAATGGAACCAAAATCAAAAGTAAAGGAATGAGAATGGGTACATGAAACTTACCATTGGAGAATTGCATTTAATCTTACCTAAGAGATATCATTTTCTTCAATACTAGCTAAATTTTTTACTTTAAATAGAATTAAAAGCATGAAGAAGTTGAACTAACTAAAATCTTATTAACCCAAAATAATAACTTATTAAATCTATACTAAAACATGAAACAAACTAGAAGAAAATAATATTTCATGTTCTAGGAATCTGAAGTGAACTGAATTCATCAGAAATGAAAAGATGTTTTTTAATGAATTGCAACGATGAATGTTCTCATAATATTATAAGTTTCATATCAACTCCATGATTTTCATAAATATTTAAAAATTAAGACCAAATCCAAGATAATGAAATACAGATGTGTAGATGGGGAGGTCTTGAATTTCATATATTAAATATAGAGTGATATATCTAAAACTCAAATATAAGAGAAATAAAAATGACTTAACCATGTTGCAATTTTGTTATCAATTTCTTCATTACATAGTGGTTGCCCAAGAGTGCCTTAAAATAATTTCTACAACACAACTTATCGAATTTTTTTGCATCGCAAGTTTTTCTGCTATGCATAACTTCAAACTACGAGATTCACCTTTGTTGATGGGATTAAATGTTATATCATTGTTAAAAGTCATTGGCAGGGATGCATATACCAGAGTTTATCACATCGGAGGATGTCAAGACAATATGTGATATAAGTGTTGCGATGGCAAGGTTGTGATATGAGCATATGCAATGAGAAATTTTGATGTCACAATTACTATGTGAATATATGCGATGTGATAGAGTGATCACAATATCAGAGAATCAAATGCGAGAGTTGTTAAAATGACACACCGATATTATTTTGTAATTGCAAGGATACGATGGATGGCGTGGCTCACTAGTGGGAATGACTTTGAAGTTTATAAGAAATCGACAATCAAAAGATTTTGAATACTGGATGTAATATTGTTGATATGCCGATGTGCAATGAAGAATGGATGCAATAGTTTTATTGAATGGATTCAATCTATTATCGAATTCATGATATCAAAACTTTTAAATGTATGTCCCAATTGAAATTGAAATTTTATGAGTAGATGCGATAACTTTTAAAACTGAACTTAAATTCAATGCCGAGTTGAGGACATCAGAACTTTTAAGACATGCGCTTCAACTAAAATTGTGATTTATGAATAGACACTATATCATTCAAAAATGAGTTTAAATGTGGAATTGGGTTCTGGATTGTGTGAAAATCGCAATACCTAAATTGATGATTTATACGAAATGTCAAGATATTGGGTGGCTTTGATAATGCTACACAATAATCTGTTGATATTGGGATGTTTTAAAGTATCCAATTCACATGGAAGTGGCCAACTCAACTTTTCCTTTCTATAAAAACTCCATTCAATAATTTATTTAACCATCAAATTATTCAATCACAAGAAGATGTTATTGTTGTTCTCTCATGACAAGAGTTGCAATAACATAATGGTCCAACATGAATTTTCTGATAATGTATTTAAATTTCTAAACAAAATTTTAATGAAATATATAAGGAAAATTAATGAATCCTCACATTCTGACAAAACAACTAATACTTCCCTGAGCATGCTACAAATTTAAAATAGTTTCCTGCTTGTTTCAAGTCTCCAAAATCAAAACAATGAAGACCTACAAAAATAAATAAAACATATATAGACAATAAATCATGAAAAATAAAATCAAATAATAGATGAACATGAACATTTTAAAATGCATATCAGGAAGAAAATTTACTACAAATTTTGCCTCATGAATCTTCAATTTCTCCATGTATTTTTCAAAATTCCCATATGTTGAAGGTCATCTATTATTTAATCTAAAATCCATATAATGAACTTTCATATTACACCCACC
>APFE031442737.1:0-42605 GCA_000404065.3 Pinus taeda
ATAATAGGTATTGCATTTAGGATGCTTGTTGATTTTGATTTAGGACAGTGCATCTAGTGTGTGCTCTCTACTCTATGTTGGAAGAATATCACTTCTCTTTCCTTAGTAGCTAGGATTTTCATTGCAAAAAGAAGATTGAACGATTGTTTATCATCTTAGATTGCATTTTAGGAATTGTATATCTACATCATGCGGTGACCCTGAAAGGAAAACTTCTTAAGAAAGATCAACTATAAAATAAATTCAATGAACATAAAAACGCTTTGGAACCTAACGCACAACATTTAGAATTCTAGGCTAGAGACGTATTCTAGAGTCGTAAATCCTGGTAACTATCGCTTTCATCGTAGGTTGGGTGTTTCCTCCTCTTTGAGATGACACGTGCTAGTACGGACTTGTGCTCCCACGTACCGTCGAGTATATATTGGGAGACCACAATAGGCTATATCCTTTATCCTTAGAAAGGTGTGTCTACCACCCTATCAATCACAATGCATTGAGCACAACATTCAGGAAGATTGACTGCCGTACCATAAAAATTATTCTACAGTTTTTCAATTGGTTTGGTAATCCCTCTGTCTATATTTCCAGAGTAGTCTCTTTCATTTCTTTTTAGACTCCTTAAAGGAAAAGGTCCATCTAAGGACTTGTCACTTCAGTCTCATTAAAATCAAAGGCGACTAGAGTCATATTTAGCTTTTTCTTGACTCTTAAAAATTGAAAAAGCAAGTTGTGTCAAAGCATCTAAAATTCATTAAATTTGGAATCACTTTTTCCCCTTTATTTTGAGTTGATCAAGTAATCCGCAATCATGGAAGAAAGTCAATCGAAACCCCGTCGTTTGCAGAGATTAAAAATTCAACCGTCTTTGACTCCAGAAACAAAACTATTCTAGACAAAGCGAACTCGTTTAACCAGATCAAAGTCCCCTGGTTTGCTTGGAACTTGTGTTCCAACATCCTCAGGGACTCTGGTTACTCCAATGATCTCTGGTACCCCTGCCTTTACAGAAGAGGTTCTGCTGCCACAAGATGACATTAGAACTGATCCTAGTGTAACAGTAAATGCTTCTATTCCTGAATCGGCTCCATCTGCAGCTAATTCGGAAGGTGTTACCCCTCCAACAACTGTCGTTGCAGAGTCTATACCTTCTTCGACAGTAGAAATATTTTACAAACCTGACAGTCTACCTCTCCCACCTGGATTGATTGTTATAGAAGATATTGTGGAGGATCCTCCATCCAGTACTCCATTGCATTTTGGAGCCAGGATCACCCTATATCCTTCTTCATCAAAAGTTAGTCTCCCTTCATCGCAAGTTCCTATAGAATCTCTAGGAAATATTTTGGATAGACTAGGTATGTCTGAGCAACCATCAACATCTAGGAATGTGTCATCTGACATAGCAGTAGCAGAACCTCCTGCTACTACTCCAACAATGTTCACTGGTGTACCATCTGTCCCAACTAGCTCTCAACTGCTAGATGGAGTCCATCCAGGGACTGTTTCGACAGTATGGTCTGTTCCCATTTGTTCGTCTGGAATAATATCTAGAATCTCTTATGTTGAGTCTCAACAAATTGATCCTTCACAACAGTATCAATTTGGGTAGTCCTCTCCCCAAAGGCCAATCATTCCTTTGAGCACTGGATTTCCACCATATGGGGGGCAGTATGCCCTTTCATTATTTCCTCCGGGAGAACAACCATATGAGAGTTCACAACAGAATTCGGGTCATGCTGGAATTACATCCAGCAGTTAGGTGCCAATACTGCCTCAACAACCAAGAGTTGTATACTCAATGTAATAAAGCCTACCTATGTCAATTATCCCCACTACACCGACCATTGTGACAGTGTCGCAAGTACAAGCATTGCCCATTGTATGCCAACCTCAAGTTTCTCAGGTCGTAATACAACAACCTCCTGCCTCCACGACACAACCACAATCACTGATTACTAACTCCCTAACTGGAGCGACCCAGGTTCAACGGGTGCTATTACCCCTCATCTTGGTCAAATAGCTAGTATTAGACAACAGAAAATGGTTTCACAACCATCGCTGGTGCAATATCAAAAATTTCAATTCCAACAAGTTTACCAAGGATCTGAGCAACAAATCTTTGCAAGTAATGGGTAGCCGTATATTCAAAATGGTCAACATCAATCATTTCATAATGGTTATGCCCATCAACCTTACCAAAGTTATCAGCATCAAATGCACTATGCTGGTATGCAAAGACCCACTGCTTAGGAAATCCCATCTTATCCTGGGTATGCTTCGCCAAACCTGAATCAAAAGTTGCCCTTCGTGGTGACTTTAGAGTTACTGGATCTAAATCGACTAAAAAACGATCCAATTACTTATGCCCCTTAGTGGAAATCTGGGTGAAGACTCGTCAAATCATGTGATGACCTTTCATCTGTGGTGTTCATCCAACACTCTCAATGATGATTTGATTAGGCTTCGCCTATTTCAGCGAACGTTAACTGGTTTAGCAGCAAAATGGTACATTGAATTTCCTAGAGCTTCATTTGATAACTTCAGCACCCTTGCCACAACCTTTTTAACCCATTTTTAGTTACCAATAAGGTATGAAACATGAACAGAGCTTCTTACCAATTTCAAATAGACGACAACCACTCACATATCTGATCATATCCATGAGTGGTGGCATCGTCGTAGAATGGTAAAGACATATGTTCCTGATCAGCTATTAGCTGAATGGTTTATTAAGTCATCGTTACCTTCTATCACAGAATATTTGGCAAAGGGAGGGGTCATCACTAAAGAGCAAGTCATTGCTCGTGCGCAATATCTAGACTTGATCTATACTTAGTCTGGCACACTCTATGACAAAATCCCTCATGCTCCTAGACCAAATTTTTTTGTTCCTCCTCCTCCTAAATCAAACAAAGACTCTCATGCCAGCGATGGTGTGATAGGTATGACTAGCACAAAAACCATAAAGGCTACATTGAAGAAAGCTCGTACAGTTTCTAGTAAAAATACAGATGAAGAACTTCTTGCCTCGGAGGTAAATGCTGTGTCGACTGACAAAGGCAAATGACCAAAGAAACCAGGGGGCAAGAAGAAAAAGAAAGGGAAAAAGAAGAAACAGGAGGAGTCGTCTCCTAAAAAACCTTCTGCAAACCCTTCTGGGCAAAGGAAACCCCCTACGGGGTGTCAGATTTGCGATGAGGATCATCGGACGAGAGATTGTCCACATAAAGCTGAAGTTAAGAAAATTTTTAAGAGTTCAAAAACCTCAGTAGTATTAACTGATCCGTTTCCAAAACCGGGAACCAATCTGGTTGCTAGTGACAATGCTTCCCCATCCCAAGTGCTTATGTTGTCCATTTCAAAACAACAAAAAGATGCTTTGATATCGACAAGGAATAAAGATTACGGGAATCCACAGTTGTCGAACAACAAGGCTAATGATCAACCTAGAAGTTTGACAACAACTTCAACTGAAGTTGTGCCACCCATCATTCCTGAGCTAACGATAAAGCCACCAAAGCAAGTAGTACACAAATCAACATTTAATCCTCGTGCCAGAGTAGCACAGAATTATAATATAGTAGAGGACCTGGCCCAATCGTCGTCTGCTATGTCAACGCTTGAGGTACTGCAAAATTTCCCCTTCTAGAAGCAGGCTCTATTATTAGCAAGGTGGGATTGACCCAGTGGATTCCAATCTTGTGGCCTTTAATCATAAAGGATATGAACCTCAGTTACCAGCTCAACTCGCTTTCCTCATCCAAGTGAAATCCCTCAACAAAATTGTTCATCAAACAATTATTAATGAGGGGGCATCTAAATGTATTATGTCAATGAGTTGCTAGAAAACTTTAGGCTCACCACTCTTGTCACGATCGTCAATGATGTTGAAAGCATTTGATGGACGAGCATACACTCCATATAGGATTTTAAGTAACTTGCAAGTTGAACTAGTGGGGCAAGATAGTAGAAATCGATGTTGAAGTTATCAATGGAAACCTCAATTACAACATCCTACTGGGAAGGCCCTGGATATATGCTATGGCCGTTGTTGTGTCGACATACTTCAGAAATATTGCATTTCCTTTCCAAGGAGGAATTACAATCGTCGACCAACAAACATTTCTCCCCAACAGTTCACAAGTTACGGGAAGCATTCCGATGATCCATGGGAGCTCTCAGTCGCTTCAAAATATCGGAGTAGGCCTACTAAAAGACCCGACATTGATGGGTACTTTTTCCCTATCGCCTCCAAACAATCTGGTGGTAGTGGCCATGGTGGGAACCTGCAATATGGTGTCTTCCATTCAAAAGATATCCGATCACGATGTTAGCATGGATCATCATGAGGTTTTGCCTCCAATCCCAATAGAAATATTGTAGGAATCAATGTTTTTGGCATGGGAGGCGAACCCAAATCAATGCTCATCAAGCATTTGGATAGATAGGTCTAAGGAATATGGTACCCCTTCAGATCCTTTGTCGCATGTACACTCTACGGATGAAGGAATTGTTTAGTCAATGATGATTGACGGGGAACCATGGGAAGATTACCACCATCATTCCCATCTTCTATATTATAAAGAAGATTGTTCCGATGACCTTGATCATCCTTCAGTGGTCGATTTCCTATCGAATACTGTGAATACGGTGGATTCCGAGCGAAATCTATCCAATATTGAAGAAACTATTGCCATAAATATCTCGACTAAACTAGATGTTGTAGAGAATCTTCATGTCGGCAAATCTTGTTCTCCTACAGAACTAGAAATATATTACACTCTCTTTCGCGAGATCAGAGATGTCTTTGCATGGTCATATGAAGAAATGCCAAGCATCAACTCGAGTATCATTGAACATGAAATTAATATGTATCTAGATGTCAAACCAATACGAAATGGCTTCGATAGGTGCACCCCAAGGAAGCCGCTGCCATCAAGGCGGAAGTTGAAAAACTTCTTCATGCTGGTTTCATTTACTCCATTCCTCTAACTGATTGGGTATCGAATATTGTTACTGTAATGAAAAATCAAGGAACGATAAGAGTGTGTGTCGATCATAGGGATGTAAATCAAGCTTGTCCAAAGGACAACTACCCTACACCCTTCATTGACCAGATAATTGATGAATGCGCTGGATGTGAAATCTTTTCATTTATGGATGGATTTTCAGGGTATAATCAAATAAATATCCGCCCATAGGACCAGTCAAAGACTGCATTTATTTGTCCATGGGGCACATTTTCTTACCGCAAGCTACCTTTTGGTTTAGAGAATGCAGGGGCAACCTTTCAGAGGGCAATGAATTATGCCTTCCATGACATCAAGAACATCATTCAACCATATCTTGACGACCTTCCGGCTCATTCGCGAAAGCAGACCGATCATCCGCAACATTTGAGAGCGATATTTCTACACTGCCGACACTACAAGATACGACACAATCCACACAAATGTACGTTTTGTGTTGGTTCTGGTTGTTTACTTGGCTTTTTAGTTTCAAAAAATGGGATTCGTCTCAACCCCTGTAAGGTTCAGGCAATCATTGATTTTCCTCCACCTTCCAAGTTGCTTCAGATTCAGAAACTCCAAGGGAAAGCAAACTTTCTGAGGAGGTTCATTCCAAATTACGCCGAACTTGCTAAAGGTTATACTCATCTATTGAAAAAAGAAGTGCCCTTTATCTGGGATCAGGTCGCGCAAGGTTCCTTTGAAGCTTTAAAGGAATCCCTAATAAAAGCATCATTAATGTATGCTCTTGATTATCAAAAAGACTTTAACCTGTATATGGCTGCAGTAAATACGCCCATAGCAATGGTTTTAGTTCAAGAAGACAATGGAATTGAACATATTATATATTATTTAAGTAGAAACTTAAATGATACAGAAACTAAGAACTCCTATGTTGAAAAGTTGGCCCTCGTAGTTGTTCAAGCGATACAGATATTTCGACACTATATCCTCTTTCGAAAAACTACCATTTTGTCAGATTGCAACCCCATGACTTATATCTTGTCACGACAGTTACTGGGTGGCAAATATTCCAAATGGATAGCAATTTTGCAAGAGTTTGATCTGGAATTCGTAAAATCCAAATCAAAGAAAGCCCTGGTTTTCGCGGAGTTACTATGCGATCTCCCATCATCGTCCAACGATTCAACATCCAATGCAACAATCATGGATGAATCTTTGTTTATGATATCTTCAAGCGATCTGTGGTATGGAGATATAATCATCTATCTCCAGACACAAACATATAGGTCAAATACCTCCCATTCAGAACAACGACATACTCGATACCAAGCAAAAGACTACATGATCGTCGGTGATACACTTTACCATCGTGGTATCGATACAATTCTGCAGAGGTGCTTGACCCATGAGGAGGCCGAAAAAGTCCTGAATGATTTTCATTCAGGCGCGTGTGGGGGGCATCAATCTAGCTACGCTATAGCACAAAAGATTTTACGAGCAAGATATTTCTGGCCAACAATGTTCAAGGATTACATAACCGTAGTCAGAAGTTGTCATGCTTGTCAAATCTTCGATCGCAAAACCAGAATTCCACCCGCATCTCTACAGCCAGTAGTCATTGTTGGGCCATTCACCAAATGGGGCATATATTTCATGACATGTAACCCCACCTCAGCCGGTGGGCATGGGTATATCATAGTTGCAGTTGACTATTTTACGAAATGGGCCAAGGCGATGCCTACATTAAACAACAGTGGCAAAACAGTTGCTCTTTTCTTTTTCAATCATGTAGTCTCCAGATTCGGTGTTCCACAAGCTATAATCACAGATCATGGATCGCAATTTCACAATCACATGATGGTTGAGTTGGCTGCCAAATTAGGACTATCCCACGACAGCTCTACTCTGTATTATCCGCAAGCTAACAGACAAGTTGAAGCAATCAAAAAAGTCCTGAAGTGCATGTTGCAAAGGATGATTGGAGTCCATAAACGGAGTTGGTACCTAATCCTGTACTCAGCCTTATGGGCATACCGTACATCGGTGAGGAATGCAACTAGATTTACACCCTTTCAGCTGGTGTATGGCCTGGAAGCAATCTTACCAGTTCAGTGCGAAATCTCATCCCTCAAGCTTGCAGTCGACCTTCTCCCCAGAACTTCAGAAGAGGAGGCTCGTTTCTTGGAATTAATCCAACTGGATGAAACCCGTTGTGGTACTACCTTGGCTAATGAAGCCCATAAGAAATGAGTCAAGGCGCAGTTTGACAAGAATGTCAAACCCCGTATCTTCTTAGAAGGTGACCTGGTCTTACTTTACGACCAGGAGTCCGATTAGTTGGGAGCAGCTAAGTTCAAGTATTTATGGATGGGAACCTATATTGTCAAGTGTGTCTTAGCAAAAGGAGCCTACGAGTGTGTGGATTATGATGGGATTCCACTGGCGCAACCCCGCAACGGATTGTACCTTAAGCGTTACTATGCTTAACTTAGTATAGTAACCCCTATGTTTTTGTTACATTTTTGTTTTCACTAAGAGTAATTGTTTTGGTTAGCTAATCCACTTTTGCATTTGTTGCAGATGTCAAACCTATTGGAATCATTTGTTGGATATGCCAACAAAGTGAGTCGTAGTTCGCGGAACCTATCTTCCGTGGCCTAGGCCATCTTTGATCCAAGCAGTGAGTTAGTGAGTTTCAAAGGGGTGTGTATTGGTTGATAAACGAAAAACATCATTGAATACAGTGTGTTGATAGAACTCCTCTCTGATACCATCACACATGGCATATGCTGACTTGTCGTCAGGTTCAACTCACAACTCGTCATTCTACAGCTCACCGATATCTACTCCGTATGGAATCCATCTATCTATCGCATGTTCCTCAAGGTCAAAATTTTGGAAAGACAGTTTGATTTAATTCAATATCAACATATTTCCAAAAACTTAAACACATTAATAGATTCATTGGAAAATTATGTGTTAGATAGACATTTGCGACATTTATAAAAGAAAAGCATTTCATCAATATTTGCATCAGGATCATATAACTTACCAAAATGAAGCTCCGAAAATGAAATATATATATATATATATATATTATATATATATATATATATATATATATATATATATATATATATATATAATTATATATATATATATATTATATATATATATAGATATATATATATAACTGTTTATCGTTTACACATAGTGTTCTGTGTCCAAGAAAAAATCGGTCAAATGACCCAAAAACTCAAAATACTAGGGGGAAACCTAGTCTAATGGTGCTAGTGATAACAAGTCACCGTCTATGCAATCATGTGTAAAAGCCTAGTCCATCGATGTGGCATGCCAGTAGAATGTCGTTGTAATCTCAAAGGCAACTCGTCAGTCCTCACATCTGGGATACCGAGAGTGAGGCCTTCGATCTAATCCTGCAATGCTGCAAGAGTCTCGGCCACATCCAAGTCGCGAAGGACAACCCTCCCTACAACCCCTCCTGCTGGAACAGCAACTAGTGCTCTCAGGCACACTGCTGGTAGCATCGGTCCGATATCTACATGAGCACATGAGTTTTGATTAGTCTTGATGAAAGAAAGCACAGGAACATTATAAAAGCAATAAACAGGGATATGGTCAGAAATTTTACCTATAACACTCCACTGCCCACCATCTGGCAGCACCAAATCTGGGTCACCCTGGAAATCCATACCAACATACGAACACTCGGCATAAACCATCTCTTGATGGTTGAACCACTCAAAGAAGGCGTCAGAGAAAGAAACCTGTGGCTGACCAACATGTTGGGCCATAAGGTCAACCCATATCTGCATCTGTGGTTCAATCGATGGTGGCAAACCAAGTGAAATGTACTGTGGCTACATCAGTGGGATCTTCTTCAAGGCGAAAGCAGTCAAAATGGAACCATAGCCAAAGTTCTTAGATTGTCCATTTTTCACCTTGGTGAGCTGTTCTTTTATTACTAGAAGTACTGCATCACACCAGTTGAACACCTTCAGTTTAAGGCATTCTAAGGCATACTACATATAGGACCTGTTGGCCAAGTGAAGAGCCACACTACCAGCCAGTCTAGCAAAGGTGAACAAGATGGTCCTCAAGGACCGGTCAGTGACATATCGGATGTTGATCTTGTCATCCTTGCTCGGCTGAGATCCTTCTCTGCAGTATCAGCGAATATAATCCCTCACGGATTCACCCCCACGGGTGGAACCTAATAGTGAGAGAGGGGCACCATGCCTTGATAAATCGGTCAAAAAGTAAATGTCCACAACAGTCAAGGGGATGGATTTGCCTCTAATTTGGAACACCTGGTTGGTAGGATCCCATGAATCGAGGAAATATTGCAACAAGTTGATTTATTTCCTCATACTAGAGATGCGGAAGAACTTGAGAAAACCACAGTTTCGTAATGCAGTTACCATGCCCGGATCATGTAAAGAAACCATGTCCTCTTCTTCATGCTTGCATTCTCACCATGTAACAACCATTTTTCTCTGATGAATCTCTAAAAAAAAACAAGAGAAGAGTCAAGATCCTGATTTGGCAAAAAACAGGCAAAATTTCCATGAAAAAATAGTATACAAGTTTCCCTCCTTGCGCCCATCACACCCCAGCTGTGTACTGGGAGTGATGTATACTAACTGGCCAATGGCTAGCCCAGTATGCATTGCACCTTTTGATGTACACAAGGTGCGATGGGGGAAAAACGAATTGTTCAAACCCCAGAGGCTCAAAAAAGCAGGGAAATATGCTCAGAATTCAAAAAGGAAAGAATGCAACTAAAGAGCACATGTTTAGCTCCTACCTGTTCCAGACAGCACCAAGAATCGTCCACAGAATCTCCCGGAATCAGCTAGTGAAAATCAAGGGGGAAAACACCTCCAAAGCTCCAACAATCTTAAGTTCAAATGAAATGGTAAAATGAGGGGTAAAAACTACTTTTAAATTACTTTTCACATAATTCGAGTAGGGTATTAGTGTTTTAACTCATTTTTCAAGCATTTATTTTCATTTCTAATTAGTTTGATGGAGCAATTGAACAGGTAGTACGACTGTCAAAATAACATAGTGTTAATGGTGGGTCGAATATCAATGACCATTATCACGAGCAGTTTTTATGCTAAGTTCAAGCTCGTTAAAAATTAAACCTAAGCAATGAGCAAATGTTCCCGCGGAGTTTAAGCTCATTAAAAAATGAACCAACCTATGCTAAATAGCCATTGCAAATGCATTATCATCAGCTTTTGAGCCCTAGTCATGTTCTTACCATCACCTCCACTCTGTTTTAGCTGATCATACGCCTCCATTTGATTGTTTACCTTTTTGAGGAATAGCTACGACGAGTGATTCTATTAGCCATCCTTGTGACAATGCCGTGATTGGAAAATTCCAAACCTTACCTAGAATTAGCAGCTACCCGAAAATATCACTCGTTGCTAAAAAACGAGTCTCCTTTAAGCTCTTTTCATCTAACTTGTAAAATATGAAAAGATTATCGAGCAATTGGCCTCTCCAGCTCGTTAAAGCTATCAGAAGCGCTATCTCTCCTCTAGATTTTAATCTTTTTGGACCTGAGGGATTATTACATAAAAAGATCGAGCGCTTGTCTTGTTCGGCTCGTTAAAACTATTGAAAATTTATTCCTTTCGTATTATTTTATACTTTTTCGGATTTAAGGGATTATACGAAAAAAAAGGATTACTAGAGTTTCCTTTCCATCCCTTTTCAGACTCTCTAAAATTGAAAAAGGACCGAGTTGTCTTTGTTGTTAAACTCGTTAAAACCAATAGCGACAAACTTGTCCATAGAGACAAGAATGAGTTTCACTGTTGGTAGGCTCGTTAAAACATAGTGACGGGTTTGCCCAAAGAGCAAATTATAGAACAAGCATATGTTATCCTCCTCAAGCTTGATAAAAATAAAGAGGTACTGGTCAGCAATGACTGGGAAAAATTGGGAAGAAAACTTGAAGAAACTTTATTGGTAGCGAGTCGCTCTTGAACATGACACTTCTACTCCATCTCCATAATTGAGTTGGGTTGGGTTATTCCATTCACCGGTCATACTACCATTGGTCCATCGCATCATCCATCTTTGGGGTTAATGCTACCAATCCATTTCAATGTCGCCGATATGTTCAAGAGAAGTCGATCAGAGAATTCACCAACCCAGCTTGTGTCTCACCCGCTGCAATACCTTCACGCTTCATTCTTTCATGACCGCCACCCTGAACCCTCTATCATCAGATCATTTTCACCTCCACAAAATAATTTTCTCCGTTCCGTGTCGTAGATGTGGGATTCATTAAGGCCCTCCTACAGCAGGTCACTTCTTGTCGACAATAGCTCATTATCCAAGAAGTCAACCTAGGAACAACCCTTTCAGTACTTTGAAGCTTGCATGCCTCAATGGCAAGTTTCTCACTTCTGGCGATAAGTTTACATCAATGGCCTTTGATCGAAAGATTTTGCATGGTGTTCGATGCCAAGTCCCATTTTCACACCTCGCAAATTGTATTGTAGTACCTTGAGGGTCATCATCATTATCGGTGATTCCTCTCGCACTTGTTAACAGCTTACATCAATGGCTGGTAATCAGGCAATGTCTTTCCATGTTCGACACTAGAACTTTTTCACATGGATTGACTTGTACTTCAGGTGAAGATTGGACAATTTTGAAGACCCCGGATCTAGTTCCATCCATCCGGGCTGCGATATATTCAGGAAAATAAAGACATCAAATATACATTATTGCTGCACAGATGATCATCTGAATCAAAGGATGATGGCTCTATCAGAATCATCAGTCTGCCACACAGACAGTTGCCTGTCCTATGTACAAGAAAATGAATTTATAAATTTGAGCATGGGAATGCCTGCCTCAACTAGATCATGAAAATTTTATGAAGATAATGTATTGTATTGTATCTTATTATAGGTCGCCTTCTAGTTCGAAAAACCTCGGATCCTCATGATAAAGCATTTCACCCGACATCAAAAGATTTTTGACCTCATGCTTTAGGGGGCAATGTTATAGACATATTTGGACACTAAAACCCCAATCATATATGTCCATAAACCAAGGGATTCTAAGCCCCTAAAAGTGTTGTTTCATACCCTAAAGGAACAAGGTCAACTGATTACATCATCTCCCAGAAGTTCTCCACAGAAAATGGCTCAGAACTGGTCAAAACTAGACCATACAGACTGCTCAGTGCAAAGGGTGCAATGCATCTCACTTGCCACATGTAAAAAGTGTGATGCATACTGAAAAGCCCTTCGGTAGGGTGCGATGGGCGAGAGTAGACAAATGGCAGAGACAGTTTTCAAGGTGGATGATCATGGAATCTTCCAGAAACTTCTCCTGTGACACTTGCCTCTCTGAATTTTCCCAGGGATGAGTAAGAGATCATGAATCTCCAAGTGTAATCAAGAACTATCGGAGAGAAGACACTAATCAAAATCCCAGAAGCTAACTCACCCCCCTGCAATCATCTATATATGGATCCCTCATCCCATAGATCCAGAGGCTGGAATCTTGTATCTTGTAAGGAAGTGTTGTTGGTTTCCTGGTAGAACATCATAATGTTGGGTGATCTAGGCTTTTCATGAGGTGAAGAAGGGCTTTCATGCTGGGAGGATGACGCTGGGTCAGATCAATGGGTTGTAATCCTCTCTTCTAATCTTTACATCAATAAAGCTATTCAAGTTTTCCTCCACATTCTTGTATGTTTGATGATATCTGCATTTGTGTGGCCAATATATATTTGGTCCTATATTGTTTATGATTGTAGATCTCTACACTTTGAAGGTATTATGTTGCTTTGACTTTACAGGTACTCTTTGAAGTGGAGTGGTCAAGGAAAGAGCGACAAAGATCTATCAAAGAAGAGAAGGAACAAGCGAGGAACCAAGCGAAAGATCGAGGTTGGTACTCTTTGCTCCTATTCTATCTATTTCTCGTAAAGGAAAACGAAAACTTTAATATATTTGTTTCTAAGATAGCTACCCGTCTTAGTGGGACTAGCAGCTCTACATAGACACTAGATTTCCCAATAACAAGGTTTGAACATTGTTGTGAAAGAACCTTGATGTTCTTTAGGTGTAGATTTATTTTAGATTACAATTGAATAGGATATTGATTTTCTTGTAATAGATAGGAGAAATTCTCTTAGTTTGACGAATTATATACAGAATATTGCATGCAAAAGGATAGGAAAAAGGTTGTAGGCAAGCTCTTAGGGGCTAGAGGAAGTGTGGGAGAGCCCATTAGTAAGATGAATTGTTGAAGAAAGGAGGTGGTGAGGATAGCAAAGTTCTCAGGAGAATTGAGAAAGGAAATTGCAACAGCCAGATAGCTAGAAAATCTAAGGATCAGACATGCTCTGAATGAAAGAGGAGAAGAGGTTCTACTCCAAAGAACTATAAGAATAAGGGAAACTTCCAACAAGAAATAGTTGGGTAGAAGTTGTTAGAGAGGAAGAGAGAGAGGCAGTTCCATAATGATTTTGGGTGGAATTTCCAAGAGGAAGTTCCAAATAAGGAAACAGTAATACCAAAAGGTTGAGCTCAGAGGAAGCTTAGTGAGGTATTAGTAGCAAGGATTGCTATTAATAAAAGGCTTGGTTGCAACTCGTAGGTGAACAAGGAGAGTTCATAAGAAGCAAAAGCAGAGGGTAAAGTGACTATTGATGGTCATATGATGAGTTTAGGAAAGAGTCACGAAGAAAGGAATTCCAAATGAGTTGACATAGTGATAGTGAGTATGAAAGAAAGAGAGAAGGAGATAGATGAAATTAAATTGTAGCTAGAAATTTTGAGAGGGCCGCTACATCAAGATGAGGAAGACCATGGTTACAAATAGATTCTTCGAAAGAAGGTAAAGTGTAATTTGTTGGAAGTGAAGCTGAGATAGAGATTGAATGCTCGATTAATGGAGAAACTCAAGGAGTTTGAACATAGATTAAATTCTCATTCGGAAAGAGAAATGAAGCAACATCAAAAGATAATTTCTCAGGGGATTATTTGTGCACTAGGACAAAGGACTAGTTCTTGGAGAAAGTGATCAAGAAGATGTTGATGAGAGACTAGATGAGAGTCTCACAAATTATTGGGAGAAGGAAAATCAACATGAAGAAATGGTGCAAGAAGTACCAAATGAGGCTAAGAAGCCTTATTATTTTAAAATTAACGAATTGTTTGTGAATGCATGAATTATTATAGATAAGGGACAAAGCATTGAATATGTTCTATACAGAAAGGAGGAACATTCACTGAAGACTGATGTATGAGATGAAAAGAAGACATAAAAGTATGGGGATGATGAATGCATGGATGTGGATATCAAGGAACAAGTTGAAGAAGTTCAGGAGGAATTGATGGATAGCTTGTGTTAGTGTCGGTATCTTCATCCCTCCGTCAGAGATCAAAATCTCTTGTTGCATTGCATATTAGGTATCTCGCTCAGTCAGCTCCATTCCATTAGGGGCATGGATCATCAGATGATAGTGGCTTGTTGTACATTTTCCCTCATGTCCTTTACCTATTCGCCCATTTCCATTCATCAAGATCATCTACAGTCACTTTTTGTCTTTAAATTTGCTTCTAGGGTTTCAGTTTCATTAGGTCTAGGGTTTTATCAAAAAGGTCTTCAAAATATCCAATGACAGCCAGTAGGCGCATGAGGAGGTTGAATAAAGTTCCAGTACCAATAAATTTCATAATTAATTGCTCATAAATGTATTTTAGGTTTTTGTTGTATGAATTCATGTAATTTCAGTTCTCTTGTATGTAAATCACTTTAGTGGTAACCCTGGTCACCTTGCCAAGCTTCAGTAGCTCCATCCCCTGCAAGGCAAACAAAAAATCAAGTCATTCAGTTCATCAAAGGCACAAATAAAGTAAACTGCCCAAAAAATAGAGTTGAAAAAGTAAGTCACATTGAAAACATTATAAAAGTGGGTTTTATGAAGGAAAAATCAAAGGCTCTTGTATATAAATCATCTTCACAATTCACAAAGCTCATTGGCACTCAAAGAAGAAAGATTGAGCAAAGTGAAATTCGTGTTGTAGAAAGGAAGCCAAATCGTAGCAAAGAGTTCCAGGTTAGGAGGCGCGGCGCATTGGGTGAGAGGTGCGGCACATACAAGTGGCGCGACGCATTAGACCGCCCTCCATAGTGTTAAATTTATACTGGCGCAGCACGTTGTATTTGTGGCGCGGTGCATAGAGCTGCCAAGCTCGATTTCATCATAAACTCCCTCAAATTGCCAAAATTGCTCAAATCTTCTAGTGTGCAAGTAAGTCAAGCCCTTTTCCTTGCTAGTGAAAGAGTTTTTCTTAAACATTTATGGGGGTTTAGTGTGAAAAACTCAAACCCTACTTCCTTGCAATTTCTCAAAAAATGATTGCCTAGGGTTTGCATTTGTCATTTTGCTGCCAAGTCCACTCCACCATTCCATTGCTCTTTGACACCTCCATTTATTTTCCCAGTTCATCCACTCATTCCTTAACTCTCATATTCCTAAAAAAACAAATCATTCACCCCTATCCCCAATTCCCATTTTCCCAAATCCTAACTACAAAATCCCTAAACCCTAATTGTTGTCCCTAAGCTTACATATTATTCCCTAATCCCATATTTCCCAAAAAATATGTCATAACATTCCCAAAACCCCTCATACCCTCTCCCTCCACAGTCCCTCATACATTCTTACCCTTGGTGGCTGAAAACTAAAAACACCATAAAAATCTTCATACTCATCAACAAAACTCACACACTAGCAAACATGGAGTCTGATCCTTCATATGACTAAGATGAAGAGACACACAATGACTCTCGCTACAGAAATTCATGCACCAAGGAGACCCCATAAGGGTGGAAAACATATACGAGAGGAGCCTACTACACTTGCCGAGCTGCAGGCCTGCCCTCTTGCCATCAGATGCTTCCAACATTAATCTTGTTATCAGTTCTATGAGATGGTTGCTAGAGTTCAGTATCATCATGAGTTCGCTAGGTTGTGCATGCTTCATCTACATAATGGCCAAGCCACTCTAGCTAGTGTAACATTCACCTTAACACCGGAGTCTATTTCTCTAGCAACCGACATTCCTAATATTGGAGAGTAGTGGAATCAAAGGCAGCAAATTGATAGGGAACATTATGAACCATACATCAAGCTCAGTTATTTGAGACAACTCAGTAGATTTTTTCCCTTTCAGTACCTGAAAGATTCATATGCTCCTTTGATGAAACTTATAATGAAATATTTCAGCTCTGAGGGCTGGTTTTCACACCTATATGCCTATCATATCATATTGTTGATGCACTTTACCAGGGTGAGAATGACGAATCTCCCTTACTTCATGTGCTGAAACATTGAGAAGATGACCACCCTAGTACAACAAAAGACTCCTCAATAGTAGTTTAATAGTATATATCATTTTTCTCTCATTAAAATTGTGGTCATGCATCAGCTTGGTTTGCAGGGCATCTCATGGGAGGATTTCATTTCTCATGAGTTCTTCACAGCTCCTTAGGGACCTCTAGAGGCTTTTCATGAGATAGGTGGACCTTCACATCAACAGGAGGGTCATGAGACACAGACCGCTAGTGTGTCGATGTTTGTCACCTATCAAAAGGGCACTAGATGGTTGTTTGCAGTAGCAAAGGGAGTATTATCTCCACCCGGGGTGGAAGGGGTCTGGCTTCCTTCATCAGCATAGCAGTTTTAGGACAAGGGCAAGAGGTCATTACATGATGAGGGGCCTTCAAGTGAGCAGGAGACAAATTTCATTCTCATTCAGGATGATGACACTGATTTGGGCCCACAAAGCTCAAAGCTCAAGGAGGTCATCCAAGAGAAACAGGTGGACATCAATGCTTTGTCCCTCAACTTAGAAAGAGCTAAGTGGATAATAAAGTACCTGGGGCAAAGAAACAAGAAACTAGAGGACCAACAAACCATTATGGAGTTGCAAAACATACGAGAAAACCACCAAGCTACCAAGAAGAGGAAAGTGAAGCTCACATCACTTGAGCAATAAATCAATGCCAATCGAGCATCATGGCTTGAGAGAGTGAAAATCCACTTAAAAAGGTTGCTAGAGAAGGCTAACAGGGAGAAAGAAATGTTGAGGCATATGGCCTACCATTACATGGTGAGGAATAAAAGTTGCAAGGCAAGAATCAGAAGCTTGAAAGCAAAGTTGAAGAGGGCATCGAGGAGGCGAAAGGAGCAAGATAGACTTCAGATATTGGCTGAGGATTTCTTGGCCCAACATCGCACCTGATGGAGAACACTCAGCCCAAATTTCAAAACATTTGGGGCACTTTTTGCATTTTTGGAATTTTTGGGCCAAAACACAGGTTTTTCTACCTAATGCGCTGCACCACCTAGCGCTCGCTTTTGATGGAGGCCTCCAAATGAATAAAACTCAGAATGTTTTGATTTTTCTTGGAAAAATATGCATGCCTACCAATGGCCAAGAAATTTTGACAAGTTTTGAGCCCCCAAAAACGTCAAAAACACCTAAAAAATGACCTTTCTGCCCCTATTTGGACACACAAGAAGCAGTGTTGGGAAAACTCAGTTTTGGAGTGGCAAATGGAGGCCAAATTAAAAACTTCCACCTGTCCTGGAAATTTGACAGGTATACCTTTCCAACAAGCACACTTGGAGCATATTTGGACATCGGGAGGACCTCCAAAAGTGGCTGAAAACAGGAACTACGCATACGGAAATCAGCGCGGCACATTGGGGAAATTTTGCTCTGTTTGACCAAGTATTATCTGTTTTTCACCTTGTTACTTGACAGTTTGAATTTTCTCCTTCTTAATGTCAAACTTATGATGTAATTTAATGTAAATTGATGGATCTATATGTAGTTATGTCAAATTTTCAATCATGGAGGTAGATTCATCTATCAAAAAGTAGTTTGCAACTGAATGAATCAGTTCCCTAGTTTATAGAGGCAAGTTGTTCCACTGCCTAATTTTTGGTTCTCAGTTTATAATTAGTTGGAAACAGCTACTAAACTTATGAGCTCGACCCCTAGAGGCTAGGATGAGTTATGGTTTGTCTATATATTGTGATTTTTCATTCATTAGCATGGTTGGACTTTTGAGAAAGCTTGGAGCTTCATTGTATACTCATACCAGCAGTTTTGGCTAAGGAATAGACCAGGGCTTGTAGCACTCTTTGGGATTCATGTGGCATCTTGCTTTGGTATTGTGCTTTCTTCTATAATTATGAGTTCACTTATGTTTTATGTATTCCATTATCTATCTTGTATCTTCTTAACTAAAACAAACAAGGATATAGGTAGAATCCATTGAAATTGCAGTGCTCTACCCAAGGTTTGCTTAGTTCTTGATGTTTTGAGATTTTTGAAGAGGATCCTGAGGTTCTTGCCCTCTTCAACTCCTCACCTGTCAAAATCCTTCCATTTCATTTAATTTGAAGTGCCAAATCAGTTTCCTACCTTGCCCCATAGAGATCTCTGCAAAATTGAGCCTCATTCCTAGACCCAAAATTTGCCTTTCCATCTGAGCCAAAAATGTCATTAAATTCAATCAAACTCTTTTGCATACATACCTAGCCTAAAATTAGTCATCATATCAGTAATCTCAAGCCCTTATTGATCATAATTTTGTTGAGATTGACAGGAGAGAGCCCTCTCCTAACCTGGTAGGGCTAGCTACCAAGTTAAGCGTGGTTTGATGTTAACCTAGATCCTACCTTTCTCAACCTGAGGTAGTTTTAGGCTCTAGCAGCTTGAAGGGATATATGTTGCATAAGGGAGAGGTGTTGGAAGCCACAAAAGAGACCTCAAGGTCTCATGTTCTTAAAACTAATATTTGTTTTGTGTTTGCAAGTGATGAAGACTCTGCATGAAACCAAAAGTTCGTTGAAAATTAAGAAAGAACAAGAACCATTAGAAGAACCCATGCAAGTTGAAAAAGGCATGGACATGAAGTTTGTTACATCTGAGTTGAAGTTTTCAGAGGATTGGTTGGAAAATCCAAAGACCAGTTGTGAATGAAATGAAATCATGATGGGGGACTGTAGCAATCCCATAGAGGATAAAGATGAGGTTCCCATGGAGAAAATGTAGCAAAACAAAGGCAAGAATGATGATACATTTCAACATCAAATGCAGACTAGGAGGGAATCCATTCTAGACAGTTGACATCTTAATGATTTAGCAGAAGGCAACAATATGTTCCAATAAGGAATGAATGTTTGTTGGCGGCCAAAATAAAAGTTAGACAAAGAGATTGAGATAAGAAATTTGATGGTTAAGGTGTCTCAGAAGAGGCATGTTGCATAAAAGAAAAGAGACAAATTATTTTTGTTGACGATGATAGAACAAGCACACGTTATCAAGGACAAGGGAGAGTTACACCATAAGGTCTGGAAACCAGGAAGAATAAAGAAGAAGATAAGGTATTAGCAACAACATGACAAGGAGAACGACCAACGAGAAGGGCCAACTATAGAACAAAGTTTGGGATCTAGGAAAGAATAATTTCACAAACACATGGTTAGGATACCATGATTCTTTTTCACCTTGGGATTATGATGTAAGGGCATCTTACCTCAAATTCAAAATGTATTTTGACTAGAGTAGGGGTTTTTTCATTACCAAGAGAGTTGGTTCCCTAAGATTGATTTCATTTTTTTGTAATGTATAAACCTATGTTTATATGAGAACAATTGCAATGAAATTTTCACGTTAAGAGAGATTTCGAGAATATTGAGTGGTTTAGAGAGATTAAAGATAGTTATATTGGTGTAAGATTTGAAAAGCTAAAAATTCCTAAGTTAGAGAGTATGGGTGAGATTTTTATGGATCTAGGAGGAAATCTTAGATCTGAAACTAAATTGGTTTTAATCCTCCATGTATAGAAGTCTTTATGTAAATTATGAAACAATTATAGGAGAGAGAGGGGAAAGGTGGCTTGGAGGCTGAAGATCCAAAATTAGGGCCATTGGAATGTAAATCTAGCCATGAGGGCATAAGGCCTTATGTAAATATTTTAAGTTAATGAGGAAATTCTCTTTCAAGCATTCATATTTTTGTGTGCATATGAAAAGTGCATATTTTTATTGTTAATTATGTGAGTGTGTGCAAGTGAGAAAGCTCAGGAGAGACAAGAACTATGAGACCATAACAATCCCCATAAACTCAAGAAAGATATCGTGGAGAAATTTGTAAAAGGATAGACTATTGGAAAGCTCAGGAGAGAAAGTCAAATGTCCATTGGAGCCGTAGAGATTTGGATAAAGCTCAGAAGATCAAGAGATATTTACATATATTATTTGCAGGACTACGTAGTGCTACATGGATAGTACAACCAAGAAGAGACGCAGGATGACTGCATAGTGCTACATGCATAAGTAGTGAAAATAGTTTGTCAACAGATGAGAGCGGGAGACAGAGATGTCTCCATTACCCAGAGTTGTCAAGCCTGGAAGAATATTTTTGGAGCCCAAGTCTAAAAGATTGAGAAGGAAAGGGTTGGGATTACATCATCTTGAAGATAATACCCAGAGGAATTCGTGGCTGATTAAGCATCAGGAAAACGTGTCATAAGTTGAGCCACCAGAAGTTTCACAACTAGAGGCATTGAATATCATAATAGAGCGATGACCCATAGGTCGAGAGTAGTACCCGAAGGATCTAATACGGTGAGCAAAGTTTCAACATTGGGTTGGATCAGAGCAGGTGGAGCCCACCCGACCGATGCCTAACTTAGAAATGTGAGTTGAAGAGCCAAGGCTACACACCGACTTTCAACATCGGGACATGGCTGTTAGAATATTAAACAAGAGAAGGCATGGGTCTCACCCAGAGGGTTCCACCCGATGGGTTTTCATAATTTTTCTTTGATATAATGTTTGGCTATGAGGAACGAGTCAACGTGGCAAAGTGGACCCCGCCTGAAAAGGCCTACCCTGATAGTCCTCACAAGTGTTCATTTGCATAGTGTGAGGCTCTTATGCTGGATTAAGTGACATTGGCTGCACATAGATAACAGTGAAGCCACTGGTCAAAGTATAGAGACAGAGTTTGGGAAGTAAAGCAGACAAGAGTACAGTAGAGTAGGATGGTGTCGCGGAGGCCCAATACTAAGTTTTAGGTAGATCGTAGATGTGTTATTACAGATTTATGGGTTTGAAAGGGATTCTTGGCCATACTCATGTAAAGGTTGCCTATCCTATCACCTCCTCCCACTACACTGCCAAAATCCTCCCACGATATTATTCTCTAAGAATATAAATCTACAGGGCTTGAAGGAAGTGCACATTTTGATAGAGTACTAGGCCATGTGGGCTAGATCATACCTCCGCTCAAATACGACGTGGGTTTGGCATCCAATGAGAGAGTAATCCACACAAATCACTAGCCACTACAATACCTACAGGCACAGAGTAAGCTATAGTACACTAGACATTATAAGTGGATGGGGTTTCTCTAGTTGTTTCATTTAGTGATCAAGTATAAGAAGGGAAACACAAACAAGTTGGTCAACATGATTACAAGGCCACCCATATAAAAGATCATAGATTTAGGAACTCTCATGCATATGGATCCATTGACCCATGATGCATATGGAAAGGCATATTTAAAGTATGAGGAATTCAAGGAAATGTTCAATAGTTGTAGAGATGGAGTCATGTGCATGATGGCAACAACACCATTGACTACCATCTCTAGGATGGGTTATCCTACGGGTTGGATAAGTTATGTGTTCCTAAGGGTGAGAGATTATAGTTGATGAAAGAGGCTCACAGCTCCAAGGTTGTAGGGAAATTTGGTATAGGGAAGACAATGGCCAACTTGCAAAGATATGTGCATTGGCCCAAGATGTAAGAACATGTATCTAGGTTCATAAGGGGACGCATGCTGTGTTGTACCAACAAGCCTAGTAACATTAAATAGGATCCATGTCATCCCTTATGTTGTAGCTTCCAGAGACAACCTTGGATTGCTTACCAGATCAGTGCCTGGGCACATCTATATTTGTGTGTCTCAAATGATTTATAGGAAACTGGAGACATCACTTACGTTCTATACATACATACATACATACATACATACATATAGATATAGATATATATCTAATATAATTATATATATATATAATATTATATATATAATATATATAATAATATATATATATAATAATATATATAATATAATATTATAGATATATGGAAATTGGGTTGGTTCATTTATCCAAAGAAATAAGACATGGATTTATGGTACTTCTTCACAGGTTCAAATCTCATAAATATGCGTAAAAATAGTGGAGTCCAAGTAATTCAAGGGCTTACAACTTAATAAGATTTTGTAGAGCAGATGAGAGAGGAAAAGGAGAAGGAGCAACTAATCCAAATAGATCCTAGAAAACCTCTAAGTCTTCTAAAGATCAAAACTATCGCATGAGAAGAAATTTTAGAAAAGTCAGATAACATTATCGGGAGGAAGAAACATGAAGAAAACAGCAAAAACAGGCTTATTGGCGGTCAAAAGGAACAATGTACAGGAGCCATCGGATCTGGCCGATCAACGGTCCAAATTTGATCAGCAACTTGCAATCGGCAGTGGTAGATGGAGCTTATCAGAGGTGACCATATAAATGTTGCAATAGCGATCAGCGAGGTCCACGAGGACCGTCAATCAAGTGTGCAGATCGACAACCTAGGTTAATTCGCCATATCGCATCGGCAAATTACAACAAAGCACTTTCAACGGCCCAGGTGCTCATATGATATGCATTTGCAACAAGTCGCATCGCAAAGTCGCATCAAAGCAACACCATGGAGTGGGGCTGATATAAACACAACTCGCGATAACCGGACCCAATAAAATTATTTGCGACGTGGACTACGGGATTAGAGATCTTCTGGATAATATCAAGGACGCTATTAGGCAAGATTGTGTTGTTGTCCTTAGAAAGGTTAAGCCCCCTCGGAAGAACCTCAACAATGAGGAATTCTCTGCCCTCAAATCCTTAAATCAGAACAAAGATATTGTCGTTCTGAAGGCTGACAAAGGAGGGGCTATGGTCATCCTTAACAAGGATGATTACCGTAAGAGGATGTTAGATCATCTTCACAATAGTGGAAGTTATAAAAAACTACCCAAGAATCCTCTTAAGAATATTTCTAGGATAGTGGCTCTTGCCATCAAGTCTAGTAGCTATGTGAGTTCTCTATGCCACAAACTCATTGAGAGTAGTCCCATTGCACCTAGGATCTATGGGTTACCTAAGATTCGCAAAGAAGGGGCCCCTCTGACGTCGATCATCAACACCATTGGTGGTCCGACCTACCTTCTTGCTGAGTTCCTTGCCCTTAAACTTAATCCCCTGGTTGGCCGCACTGAGTCCTTCATGAAAGACTTTGCATCCTTCATTAAGGAGCTTAAGGATTTTAAACTTGACCCTGATGACATTCTCGTCAGCTTTGATGTGGTCTCCCTTTATACTTGCATCCCTATAAAGGAGGCCTTGGAAGTGATCTATCTCCTAACAGATCTCGATACCGTGCATCTGGTTGAGATTTGTCTCACTTCCACATTCTTTAGTTTTGAGGGTGAGTTCTTTGAATAGACCTGTGGTGTTGCCATGGGTTCCCCCCTTTCCCCTATTGTTGCGAATCTTTTTATGGAAGATTTCGAAGCCAAGGCTTTAGCCTTGACTCATCTCCTTCCCAAGCTATGGAAAAGGTATGTAGATGACACTAATGTCATATGGCCCCATGGCCAAGAGAAGCTGGATCGCTTCTTCAATCACTTCAACTGTCAGTCCTCTGCCATTAAGTTCACCATGGAAAAAGAGGTCAATGGTTGCCTCCCTTTCCTAGATATTCTTATTTCTAAGAATAAGGATGGCTTGCTCTCCCACTCAGTATTCCGGAAGAAAACGCATACTGAGCAGTATCTTCATGCCGATTCCCATCATTTCCCTGCTCAAAAGATGGGTGTTCTTAACACCCTCGCTACTCATGCCCTTAGGATTTTTTATAATAAGAGCTTTGATAAGGGGAAATCCCATCTCCTTAATGTCTTTGTGGAGAATGGCTATAGTAGGCGCCTAGGTCAGAAGGCTTTCCTTAAAGCCTCTAAAAATGCGTTAACTAATAAAGAATCGAAGGAGCGTCGTCTAGGTGTCGATCTTCCCTATGTCCAAGGGACCATAGACAAGATTGCTCAGATCCTTAAGAGGTATGATATTCCCTCAACCTTTAGGCCCCTCAACACCATTCGTAAATCCCTCCGATCGGTGAAAGATCCCGTTGACCTTAAGGACATGAAGGGTGTCTACTTGATCCCTTGTTCTTGTGGGACCCCCTATATTGGGGAAACAGGGCGCTCCATCCATCAAAGGATCAACGAACATGCAGCTGACCTAAGGCATGGGAGAACCAGGTCTTCAGCTTTAGCAGAGCATGTGGAAAAGATTAATTATCATGTTTGTATAGAGGAGGCCAAGGTTGTTGCGAAAGTTACTTAGTTCCATCATCGAAAATTCAGGGAAGCTATTGAGATTGAAAGAAGGCCCAACAATCTCAATAGAGATGACGGCTGGAAGATTAGTAGCTGTTGGATCTCAACCCTTTCGTCTTAATCCTTCTTTTTCTCCCCCCCCTTTTTTATCCTTTTCTAGCTTTCGTTATTCCCCCTGGAGCCTTCCTTCCTCCTAGGGTTTATCCTTCTTTCTCTGCAGTTTTTTAATGGTCTTTTTTTTTTAGGTATACTTATATAAAGATCTGTATTATTTATTTTTTTAATTTTATTTATTTATTTATTCATTTTTATTCATATTATTTTATTTTTTTGTGTATTATTCTATTTTATTTTTTATATTTATATATTATAATATATATATATATAGATATTTCGGGTATATTTATTATGATATTTTATCTATTTTATTATTTATTTATTTTTATTTGTTTTTTATTTTTAATTTTTTATTTTTTTTTAAATAATTTTCATTTTAATCACTTTTTTAAAGAAAGGGTCTCCATAACGATTTTTCATAACTTATAATTTTTAATTATTAAATAATACCTTTTTAACTAAATATTAACGTAAGCACCAATTATTTTATTTATAAAATATTTTTATATATATTTTAAAGGTATGGTCACTGAATATAACTAAATTATAAAATTGACTTTTTGACTCTGGTCCCTAAGTCAAAATTAGCCGTTGGTCAAGATAGCCGTTGGAGGCTCTGCTCAAACTATTTAACATGCAATGTCGGATCTGTGTCTTTAACTTGTCCTGACGATGAACCACACTAGTTGGTTCGAAACGTGTCAACAAAGGTCTGTCTACATGTGATTTATTCCAAAGATCTTCTTACAACTATTATGGATCACAGAAGCCTCAATTCAACAACATTATAAACAATATTTGATATAATTTGAGATCCGGAAAACAGGGTTTTCCTTTATATTTGCATTTTTCGTTAAATAAACAAAATACAAAGGATAAAGTGTTGATGCGATACCCGAAAGGGTTTTTTAATGCAATATATAATATATTATTATATATATTATATAATATATATATTATTATATATATTATATATTTATATATATAATATTATATATATATATATATATATATATATAATATAATATATATATATATATTTCATATTCAAGTCTGATATGAGTGGGATTTTCATATTTTAATGTATTTTAAATATAAAAGGGAAATCACAATACAAGCGGGATTTCGAGCGGGCCAAAGGTGGTAAGTGGTTTGGGTCGGGCTCCACCTGAGCATACATTGGCTGCCCCGTGTCCAGGCTAAGGAGAGAGAAAACCACCCTTATCGAGCAGTCAACCCCCATATGAAAGAGCCACCCGAAATGTACCACAGCCGTTGGATCCAAATCTCCCGGATCAATGGTGGAGATGTGATACGATTAAAAGGCGAACCTGAAAGGAGTCATAAGGCGGGATTCATATTATTTCAAATCCGATGACAGAAGTTTGGCGATTTTTCATAGTTTTCAGTGTATTTCTCTGTGAACACAGAGAACGTTATTTCTGGGGATTTCAAAGGCCTGATGACCCATTCCATTACAGAACAGGTGGCCACCATCCCTGAAAGTGTTTAGCAATGATTGCTAATGCTCAGAGGGGGATCTAAGCGGACAGAGTCTGGGAAGCTAGAGAGCCCGAGAAGGAGAAACGAACAGACGGCGCAAATTGGATTTAAAGCCACAGTCTGGCAGAAACAAAGACAGGCAGTATGGGAGACAGAGCAATAGAGACAAAGAGTCAGTGAGGAGAGTCTTTGTACTCAAAAGAGACTTGGGGGATCCAAGTAAAGCCTTATTGTTTTGTATTTGTTGTGACGCTAAATTTGAGCTCACTATTGTAAAACTCTGTTTTTGAAGACATAATAGAGAGGTCAGCACTGAAGGCTGGACTAGGAGACGTAGCCCAGGAGTTTTGGGTGAAATCCTTATTAAACTTGTTGTGTTTATATGTGTTTTTATATTATGTTCTTTAACTGCTTCATTTTCTATGTATTTCGCAATCTTATCAATCCATTGCACAAAGTAACATAGGCAAATCCATGTACATGAGTTTGTAATACCTTAATAATTATCTAAGATCTCATTTTTAGATCAAGTGGTATCAGAGCTTTAGGTTTGCTAAGGTAAGACAAGCTTGTGTTGGATTTTTGAACGCTAACTAGGTCAAAGCTCAAATTAGGAGAAGGAGAACTAGTTGAGGCTAACCTAGAAATTGGAAGAGTCTATCCTAAGAGGAAAATTATAGAAGAAATTCCCTTGGAATCAGACTCCTAGTTCATGGACAGTTTCATGACCATGAGAGCCATGGTAGAAGAAATGTATCGAGAATTTTAGAAAGGCCGAGGGGAAAGCCCTTCAGCATCTCAAACAGGCAAAGGAGTAGAGGAACCTCTTCTAGCTTCCCATTCAGAAAGCAAAGGGAAAGGGGAAGAGCCTCCTCCATCAACACCTCCTTCTAGCCCTGAAAATAAAAATAAGAAGACTTATGTGATTAAATTAGATGGAAAATTTGATTTGCCAATATATGATGGAGAATAAAATGCAGAAAATATAGATAATTGGATTATATAGATTAATGTATATTGCAAGGTGTAGAACAACGATTCAAAAAGGAGAAAGATTCAGCTAGCCAGCCTTCACCTTGGAGGAACTTCCCTAGTGTGGTGGGAAGGCAGGACACAAGCTGATTTGAAGAAGCATGGTAAAATTCTTTCTATCGGGAGTGAATTTGTTTCTGCCATTAAAAAACAATTCTATCCACTAGCTTATATGCAGCAAGACATGATAGGTTGGCAAACTCTTCACCAATTAAAGGGGGAAAGTGTACAAAGCTATACCTAGGAATTTAGGAAAAGAGCTTTAATTCTCGGCATTTCTCTAGACTCACCTGAAACTTTGCTGAAGTATATAGGTGGTCTGCATAGCTATTTGAGGCACACCATTCTCATGTTTAACCCTACTAGAATAGATGAGGTATCAGTTCAGGCTACACATCTAGAGGCTAGAGGCAAGAATGTTAACCCAGAGATTAGGGGATCATCAAAACCCACTGCAAGCAAGAACAAGGAAAAGAGGAAGCTGAAATGGAAAGAGAGGAAGGAAAATGTTGTACAGAAAGGAAAACCTTCATGCATTCACTACAAGAAGGATGGACACAATGATGAACATTGCTGGTCTTTTCATCCGGAGCTGAAACCCACGAATTTCGATGGCAAGAAGAAGAAGACTGTTGCTGCTATACAGAAAGATTTGGGGTCAGACTCAGGCGATGAAACAAAAATCATAGTGACAGGTATAAAAGGTAAAAATTCTAAAGCATCTACTAGTAATTCTACACAAACTATTGATAATGAAGAGAATGAGAGGATAAGACATGAGCTTTTTCATATTAGAGTTATTTCCAAGCATCCAAAGATTGATATTTTATTTGATAGTGGATCACAAGTAAACTTGATTTCTAAAGCAATTGTAAAGAAGTTGGGATTACTAACAACACCTCACAAGAAGCCATATCCATTAGGTTGGGTATGTGATAAAGCAAAGCTACAAGTGACTAGACAATGTAAACTTAGGTTTGCTATTGGGTCAACATTTGTAAATGAGGTTGAGTTAGATATAGTTCCCTTGGACCTATGTGGAATGTTTTTAGGAAGTCCTTACTTGTATGATAGAAAAGCCATTTTCTATAGAGCTGAAATAGAATATATTGTAAGAGCTCATAAATTCAAAAATAATTCCACTCTCATAAACTCAGGGAAGATGAAAATAATTGTAAATTCATGCAAGAAATTTTTACTGATCATTGTAAAGGAAAAAAACCCTGATAAAACCAATATATTTGAAGGTTGTGATGCTAAACAAAAAGCTGATTTAGAAAAAGTTGTTTCAGAATATGATATCCTATTTCAAGAACCTAAAGGTCTGCCACCCAAAAGGGAAATTGCACATGATATTCATTTGCAGCAAGATGTTCCATTGCCTAACATCAGAATGTACAGGTTATCCACTTTAGAGAATGCAGAGATCAAGAAGCAGGTACAGGAGTTGCTTGACAAAGGGTTCATAAGACCAAGCACATCACCATGTGGATCTCCAATCGTGTTCATGAGAAAGAAAGATGGTTCGTGGAGGATGTGCATTGACTACAGAGCACTGAATAAAATAATGATCAAGAATTGTTATCCCCTTCCTCACATTGATGATCTATTGGATCAGCTGAAAGAAGCAGTTTACTTTTCCAAGTTGGACTTGCATAGTGGCTATCATCAAGTTAGAGTAGCAGAACAAGATGCATGGAAGACTGCTTTCAAAACAAAGCAAGGGTTGTATGAATGGTTGGTTATGCCTTTTGGCTTAACTAATGCTCCTGCCACTTTTATGAGAGTTATGAATGATGTACTCAAGACTTTTATTGATGATTTTGTAATTTTATATTTAGATGACATTCTTGAATTCAGTCAAACATGGGAAGAACATTTGAAGGATGTAAAGCAAACTCTAGATGTTTTGAAAAGAGAAAATCTCTATGTTAAGTTATCGAAATGTGAATTTGGCAAAACATCTTTAAATTATTTGGGTCATATTGTAGGGGGTGGTGAATTGAAGATAGATCCCTCTAAGGTTGAAGTGATTGTGAACTAGCCTAAACCCAAATCTGCTACAGAAGTTAGGAGCTTCCTAGGAGCAGCACAATATTGGAGAAAGTTTATTGCTAACTTTTCCTTGATTGTAGCTCCCTTACATGCTTTAACAGGATTGAATAAGGTGTTTCAGTGGGGAGGCAAATAGCAGAAGCCTTCGACACCTTGAAAGAAAAAATTAGTACAGCACTAGTACTAGCATTTCCAGGTCTTCAAAGACCATTTGAGATTGAAACAGATGCCAGTGACTATGCCATGGGACCAATGTTGATGCAACATGGTAAACCCATAGTTAATTATCCAACATATGATAAAGAATTGTATGCATTAGTACAGAGTGTGAAAAAGTGGAAACATTACTTAATGGGAAAATAGACAGTTATACATATTGATCATCAACCACTTCAATATTTACACTCACAAACTAAATTGCAGTAATCAAGACACTATAGGTGGATGGGTTTTCTACAACGGTTTCATCTAGTCATCAGGTATAAGAAAGGCATACACAATAAGGTTGCAGATATGTTGTCTAGACCATTCATAAATGCATCTACTATACTTAAGCATAACTTAGTATTGCATGAAAGCTACATTGAACAATATGCTCAAGATGTATATGCAACTTTAAGTCATGGCAAACAAGTAGAAGAATTTGATTATCATGTTAAGGACCAACTCTTGTATCATTTGGCAAAGCTATGCTTTCCATAAACTGAAAGAGTTAACATAATTTGGGAAGCACATACTTCTCTGATATCAGGTCATTTTGGTATAAGTAAAACAATTGCACGGCTACAAAGATTCTGCTATTGGCCAAGAATGCATGAAATAGTTTCTAGATATATTAAAGGGTGTACCATGTGTGCTAAAAGCAAGCCCGGCAATAGAAAATTAGGCTTGTACACTCCACTTCCAGTTCCTTCTCATCCTTGGGAAAGTGTTTCCATGGACTTTGTTGGGGGATTGCCAAAATGTAGAAAAGGTCGTGACTATTTATATGTTATTGTGGATAGGTTCAACAAAATGTGTATTTTAATACCTTGTAACAAGAAGATTACAACTGAATAAATAGAAAAGTTGTTCTTTCAGCATGTCGGGTTCATTTTCGATTACCCACTTCCATTGTATCTGACAGAGATTCCTGAATTGTTGGGAAGTTTTGGTCAAGTCCGTGGGAATTAATGGACACCAGACTGAAGAAGAGCACAACCTTTCATCCACAAACAGATGGCCAAACAGAGGTGGTCAACAGGACTGTGATCTAGTTTCTCAGGGGATATTGCAGCAAACATCCCAAGCTTTGGGGTGAACATTTGTGTTATGTGCAACATGCTTACAACTGTGCTAAACATTCTTCTACACAAAGATCTCCTTTTGAGACTTGTTTTTGTTTTACACCAAAGTCTCCCTTGGATTTTGTCTTTAGTAAAGACATAGCAGTTGATGGACAGAGTGATGCGGAAAAAGCAACCAAGTTCATTGAACAAACCCAAGAAATTCACTAGGCAGTGTAGGAATAGCTGGAACAGAGCCAGACCAAGTACAAGGCAAGGCATGATAAGCATCGAATTGAGAACTGCTTCCAAGTTGGTGATCAAGTCTGGTTGTACATCAACAAAGACATAATGCAAGGTGAAGGGAAGAAGCTGAAGCCAATAAGGTATGGGCCTTTCAACATACTTGAGAAATTTGGTGAGAACGCTTTTCGCCTTGATTTTCCAGCTTACATGCACGTTAATTCAGTAGTTAACACACTGAACTTGATACTATTTGAACCTTCATTGATTGAAGATCCTGAAAAGAAAAGTCAGTTGCCTTCTATTGATGATCTATTGCCTGAATATCTCAATGAGTTGTAGGAAGATACAGTTCTGGATAGGAAGGTGAGAATTATGCATAAAGGGGATGTTGAGTACCTCAGAATCGGACTCAAAGGTTCAAAACCAAGAAGTGCAAGATGGATAGAGATTGGGAAAGTGAGGAAGTTGGATCCTCACTTGATTGATGCTTAAAAACCAACTTTTGGTGGCCCAAAAGATTTTTCAGTGGGAAGGCATGATCCAAAAGGATCCTAGAAAAGCTCTAAGTATTCTAAAGATCAAAATTATCGCATGAGAAGAACTTTTAGAAAAGTTGGATAACATTATCAGGAGGCAGAAACATGAAGAAAACAGTGAAAATAGGCTTATCAGAGGTCAAAAGGAACAATGTACAGGAGTCATCAGATCTGGCCAATCAATGGTCCAGATCTGATCGGCAAATCGCAATCGGTAGTGGCAGATGAAGCTTATTAGAGGCGACCATATAAATGTTGCGATAGCGATCAGCAAGGTCAAAAAGGACCGTCGTTCAAGCACGTAGATCGACGACCCAAGTTAGCCTACCATATCGCATTGGCAGATTACAATAGAGCGCTTTCAACGACCCTGGTGCTCATGCGATATGCGATTGCGACAAGTCACATCGGAGCAACACCACAGAGCGAGGCTGATATAAACACAACTCGTGATAACCAGACTCGATAACATTATAAATGACATTTGATATAATTTGAGATCCAAAAATAGGGTTTTCCTTTGTATTTTTTTTTTTTCGTTAAATAAAAGAAATACAAAGGATAAAGCATCGATGTGATGCCCGAAAGGGTTTTTTAATGCAAATATATATTTTTTCAAGTCCGATATGATTGGGATTTTCATATTTTAATGTATTTTAAATATAAAAGGGAAATCATGATACAAGTGGGATTTCGGGCAGGCCAAAGGCAGTAAGTGGTTTGGGTTGGGCTCCGCCCAATCCCATACATTGGCTACCACGTGTCCAGGCTAAGGAGAGAGAAAATGACCCTTATCAGGCGGTTAACCCCCGTATGAAAGAGCCGCTCGAAATGAACCACAGCCGTTGGATCCAAATCTCCCAAATCAATGGTGGAGTTGCGATGCGATTAAAAGGCGGACTTGAAAGGAGTTATAAGGTGGGATTCATATTATTTCAAATCCGATGAATGGAAGTTTGGCGATTTTTCACAGTTTTTAGTGTACTTCTCTGTGAACACAGAGAACACTGTTTCTAGGGATTTCAGAGGCTCAATGACCCATTTCGTTATAGAACAGGTGGCCACCATCGCGTGAAGCGTTTAGCAATGATTGCTAACACTCAGAGGGGGATCTCAGTGGATAGAGGCCGGGAAGCCAAAGAGCTTGAGAAGGAGAAATGAATAGACATCGCAGATTGGCTTTAAAGACACAGACTGATAGAAACAAAGACAGGCAGTATGGGAGATAGAGCAACAGAGACAGAGAGTTAGTGAGGAGAGTCTGGTACTCAAAAGAGACTTGGGGGATCCAAGTAAAGCCTTATTGTTTTGTATTTGTTCTGTGAGGCTCAATTTGAGCTCATTGTTGTAAAACTTTGTTTTTGAAGACATAATAGAGAGGTCACCACTAAAGGCTGGACCAGGGGACGCAGCTCAAGAGTGTTGGTGAACTCCTTATTAAACTTGCTATGTTTATATGTTTTTGTCCATTATGTTCTTTAACTGCTTCATTGTCTACGTATTTCACAATCTTATCGATCCATTTCACAAAGTAACATAGGAAAATCCATGCACATGAGTCTGTAATACCTTAATAATTGTCTAAGATTTCATTTTCAAATCAATAACTCATCACATAGAGCATAAGGCTTCAAGCATTCTACACTTAACACATAGACCTTGAGGTATTAAGGATTTATATACATATTTGAGTTGCAAGCAGAAATAATGGGTGGAGGGATGGAATGCTACGATTCATGTGTTGTAGATTTACAGATATGATTTCAATAGCCCGCACAAGTATATGCATCTACAATATTGAGACAAGTGAATCTGTGATATAATTACAGGAACTCAAATTCACATATCAATATAAATAAATCTATGGGGAAGCTTGAAACATTTCTAGCAGGAATAATTTACATGAATACAGAGAGGAAAGATGAACATAAAATGAGATTTAATGGAAGGAACACATACTATAATACTTGAAGGAGGAATCACCACCATATCTTTGATATTCTGAAAAAGATCTGAGTTATAAAGAAAATTTGTTTGAAAATGCCATGTAGTATTTTCTATAGAATATCTGAACCTTTATTAAGTCTTCATTTCCCCTATTTATCTGGAGAGGGGAGCAAGAACATTCATTACAACAAAATATCTCTAATCTAGACTAAGTTGTTAGGTCGACTAGTTGTCTCAGTTGGAGATGGCTCTGTGGCCCAAAACATTACAGAATTAAAAGCCTCATTGAAAGGAAGGCGTGTTGCAGGAAAAAAATAAGTAAATAACCAGACAGAAAAGTAAATAAAGAGTCTTTGTGCCCATCCTATGATCGCTTCTACTTTAGGCTATTATTTTCTCATGGTATGGCCTCCTGTGATACTCAACTAACCCCATCTCTTCTACCTTTACTGCTCGGATGCCTTGTTCTGTGAAGTAGGGGTTAGGTCAACTGTAAGTGCCCGTATTTGTGGTATTTTGTTGTGTAGAGGGATTGGGCTGCATGATGAGCCATTAATCTTCTTGAGTCCCGTGTACTGCTCCATTGTTGCACCATTATCCATTTAAGTCTTTAGCTTCTGGCCCATCTGGCCATTAAACCTTTGTCCTGCACTATCGATGCCTTGATGCAGTAGGTGATATGTATTACAGTGTAACAATGCAGTCTCTCAAGTGCAATATTTTTTCCTCTAAATAGGTAGAATGAGAACTTTCGATTTCCCCCTTATTCCCCCTTTATTATAGCCCCTCGTGTGGCTTTCCTCATATGACTGGGGGCTAGAACCACAGGCTTAGCCCTCAAGCGCTAAGGCCATCAGACCTGTGTCTAGAAGCCTTTTTCTTTTGTAAAGAAAAATCTGGCATATCGGTGCATTACTGTGCTTTACCTTAAGCTTCTTCCCTAGACAACAGCAATTGTTGATCTGTGGGATCGGCCCCACCTAGGACATTGTAATCACACTACAGGAGAGGGGAACCCTTTACCTTTTTCCTTAGTGTGGGTCGATAGTCTAGACACGAAATCCTTATACAATATAACACATGTCGTATCACATCTAGGATGATTCCCCGCATATTGCAATCGCAGGCACCTTACCTTTACCTTTTCCCCTTAACAGTTGTGATTGCCAATCTACAAGGTGACAGCATCGTTTCCATGTGTCACCTTGGACTGGTGACATGTGGCACCCAAAAATGGCTCCATTTCACCCTTGAAAACACTGAAACTAGGTGACACGTGTCCCTCATACGGCCACATCACCCTCCATACTACCATGTCACTCATCGTACTGCCACATGGAGGAGAGAGAAAGGGGGTTGCCCGCCTTGGTTTTGCATACATTTCCTTTGTTAATGAATTTCGGCCTTTCCCGAAACTTTTACACTATACCACAAAATTGGCCCCCGCATAGTCTTGGAATGAAAACCCTGTCGATCCACTAATATTGCGGGATGCAAGATTTAAAAAATTTCGCGACATGGAGGAATGAGAAGGGGTCAGCCCGACCTTTGTTTTTCATTGACTTTTAGTGTAAATCAGTCTCTACCCTCCTTGACGCTTTAACACTATTGGTGATCCTCCCCCCCGCAATTCCTTAAGGATGGTCCATTAGGTATTGTGGGGGACATGCGAGACTGTTGTGACTATAGGACTGCTGAGTTGTGGGATGCGGGATTGCAATATGCCCTCATACTTAGTCATTTTCTCGGTTTTCTAGGCTTTCCAAAGGCAAGATTCAATAGGCTCTAACTTTTGATCCAAGAGACCTTCTTTAGACTTCTATATACCATTGGAAATCTCTTTTTGAGTACTAGGCATTGGAGAGGGTCTGATTAAGCTCTGAGATATTCTATGGCCTAGGAAAGTGGCTCCAAAATTCACTACTCTTGGGCAACCTTGACCAATTGAAACCCATAATGCATTGAGTGACAACATTGGCTCCAACTAGGGATAGTGCCTTGTTGGCAAGGTGTTGATGACCTACAAATCAATAGCCTTTCCTTCCATTGGGCATGGAGTTATTCTTAAAAATATATATAATTTTGTGAAAAAGGACTTTTTAATAATAAACTAAAAAATTCAAATAACAACTTCAACACACACATTGGATATTTACAATGAGCAAGAGACATATATCTCTAATTTTGAAAATAAAATTTTAGGAACTGACCATTCTAAGGGAATTCACCATCCAAGTTGTCAAGCATGTAAGTTTTATTTTCCCTTTCTTCTTCAATATTGTAGCAGTTGAACCACAGCGGATCAAACTTCCCATGTTTTCCTTTTTCTTCTTGTTGGACATGCCACCTGAAAACTAAATCTCCTTGCTGAAGAGGTATCTCCTTAGCCTTCTTATCAAATAGAGATTTCATTCTTTACTGGTAGTTTGACAACTTGGTCCCCACCTTCTCTTTGATTCTTGTGAAGCTCCACCAGTTGATTTATCCTTATAGTTAAGGCGCTATGCTCTTCCTCGGCTTCTTGTAGCAACTTAGCTACTGCCATTGCTAATTGGATCGAGAAGATAATAGTCTTTCCATTTACTAGCTCAAAATATGATTTTCCAATGGATCATTTGGGCGTTACATGGTTAGTCCACAATGCAAACATCAGTTGGGAGTCCCATTTCCTTTGATTTTCGGTGATGGTCTTCTTTACAACCCTCACCACAGTTTTATTAGAAAACTCAACCAAGTCATTCCCTTAAGCATAGTATGTAGTGGAGTGTCCAATAATGATATTAAATTTATCGTAGAACTTGGTGAATTTGGTAGATTTGAAGACTTGTGCATTATTAGTGATAATTTTAAAAGGACACCCAAAGCGGGATAGTATGTTCTCCTCCATGAATTTTATCACCATTAAGTCAGTAGCATTTCTAGCTAGGATAGCCTCTACCCACTTGGTGAAATAGTCAAAGGCTTTTAAAATCCATTTGTGTTAGCCACTAGAAGGTAGGTTTATTTTTCCAATGAATTCTAATCCCCATTGTCTAAAAGGATTCTCTACATGCACAAGAATAAGAGGGAGAGGAGCAAACTTTTGTCTTTCAATAAACAATTAGCATTTCTGGAACGACCTAACCTAAGAATAAACATCTCCAAATAGTGTGGGCTAGTAGAATCCTGGCTTGAGGACTTTGTGTGATGTTGTCTTCCCACTGTAGTTTCCTTCGTAGACTCCCCCATGGAAATCATAAATCAATTCATGGGTTTCTCCCTCAACCAAACATAGAAGTAATACCCCCACCGGGTCCTTCCAGTAGAGCATTCCATTGGATATGATGTATTTATGTGCCTGGAATATCAGACTTAGGTATTTAGATCTATCCAGTCCCAACAAGTGTCTTAGGAATAAGAGGTAATGAACAATTTTCTTATACCTGGGCGATCCCTCATACTTGGCATAGATCTTCTTCTCAACTGTTTTAATTCCACAGTGGTGGTCCTCTGGTCTGCCTTCCTTCATCTTCAATTTTATTCCGAGAGCTTGGTAGTTGGATTTAGATAAAATCTTGGCCAACCCCTAGCCTTTAACGAGATTGGTAGGATTTATTTCTAGCTCATACTCTTGTATTTTAGCTATCCACCCGCCCCTCTTTCCTTCACTATCTCTCTGCACTAGGATGTCCTTGACTATAGTCATTGGGACAAACGTTGTGATTTTTTATTGCAGCACATACATATCAAATGACTTCCGCGCCTTGACCAATGCATAGGCCTGTTTCTCCAATATATTATACTTCATCTCAGCATCCGTTAGGACTTGGATGAAAAAGGAAATGGGTTGCTTG
The DNA here is from genome assembly GCA_000404065.3 of Pinus taeda. Lineage (NCBI taxonomy): Eukaryota > Viridiplantae > Streptophyta > Pinopsida > Pinales > Pinaceae > Pinus > Pinus taeda. Next base: position 37,055 of record APFE031442737.1, read on the forward strand.
CAAACTTCTTTATTTTTCCGTAACGACACAACAAGAATGGTATGTGGAGAGCCAAAAGAAAAGATGTAGAAAGGCACTGAACAGTCAGGGCTGACTAGCACTGGGGCCTTAGCCAAAGCTTCTTTGATCCTAGTGAAAAGAATCACGGGGAATAGATCTCCACTTTACTTCATTCTCCTTCTTGAGAATGTTTGTGATACCTTTGACTATCTCAACTTAGTTAGGTATGAATCGCCTTAAGAAATTTATCCTCCCCAAAAATTCTTGGACTTATTTCTTATTTCTGGGTAAGGGAATAAGGTTGATGTCTTTAACTCATTCAAGATCAATATTTTTTCCTTCTTGTGCTGCTATGTGTCAAAGAAGCTTCCCCTCACTCGGGGCGAACTAAGATTTCTTAGGATTCAGAGAGAGGCCATACTTCCTTCACTTATCGAAGGTGAGCTTTAGATGGAGGATATGCTCTTAATCAGTCTTAGAAAAGACTATGATTTTGTCTAAGTAGACTACGACAAATTTATATTTCTCACCTACGAAAGCTATGTCCATAGCTCTCTTAAATGTGGCCCCTACATTTATCAGCCCGAATGGCATGTGGGCATACATGAATTTTCCCCATGGGGTGGTGAAAGAAGTCTCTTTCTAGTCCTCAGGGTGGACTGCCACTTGGTTATATCCTGAGAATCTGTCCATCATGGAAATTATGGCTTCACCCACTACCTTCTGCAATATATTATCCATCTTGGGCAGAGGGTAGTTATCTTTTAGAGATGCCCTGTTTAGATTCTGAAAGTCCACACGTAGCCTTATCTCTCCATTATTTTTCTGGACAAGGACCAAATTAGCCACCCACTCAAAGTATCTTAAAGGTAAAATGATCTTGGCCTGCAGCAGCTTCCTTACCTCCTTTTCAATGGAAGGGAGTAAGAGTGGATTTATCTGTCTGATTTTCTGTTTGCATGGTTTTATCCCACTCTTCAAAGGAATCTTATTCTGAATAATATTAGTATCAACTGATTTCAACTCATCATAAGACCAATCAAATACATCTTTGTAAGTTTTGAATAGATCTAAATACCTCTGTTTGTATTCCAAGGAGATTCCTTTGGACAGCATGATCGTTTGGGGTTCCTCCTCTGATTTGATGTTGCATTCTTCAAATTGTTCATCCTTATCTAGGTCGATTTGTTTGGAAGCTATGTCATCTTTATTAGATAATCTTTCTAGTGGAACAAGTACATGAGGGATGGTATTCCCTTTTAGTTGCAATGTTTTTTGCCCAACGATTGTGTCTTTCCACGAAGTGGCTTCTTGTTCTACTTCTTCTTCTTCTTGATCGATGGAGGAGTGGGAAAACTCCCCAATGACTTCTATGAATCTTTTTACCTGCTCGTCATCTTCGAATACCTACCATTGTTTGACATTATCAAGTATTGAAGGCTTGTGTCTAACTTCTATCTCATATTTGAGGAGTGGATTCTCTGGGGGGCTGAAAGTGCTTGCAGCTACCATAAGAGAGTTAGTCATATTTTTTTCCTCCCTAGGTAGAAATTGGATGTTAAAGGCTAGGAAGAAATTTTCAATTAATTCCCACACTTCATTTTGATACATCCTCAACCTGGGGTGTTTGACTTGGAATTGATCTTGAATCTGCCTTACGACTAGCTCAGAGTCTCCATAGACCGATAGGCATTCAAGGTTCATATTTCTTGCCATTTGTAACCCTGGGAGAAATGCTTCGTACTCTACCACATTGTTGGTCTCCTCAAATTCGAGCTTGTATGAGAGGGGTATCATGCTGCCTTCCAGAGATACCAACAATATTCTAGCTCCATTTCCCTCTTTTGAGTTTGCTCCATTGAAGTACAATTTCCATAATTTGTTTTCATTTAAGTGCTAGTATTTCAACCTCCTTGTCAGGTGTATTGGTGTTTCTTCTAATATGTTCTCATCTTCTTCTAAGAATAGGCAAGAGATGTCGCTATCCTTCCCATGCACTGGAGAGTTTTTTGAGCCTTTACCTGGGGTCACGATTTTTACAAACCTGGATTCTTTGTACAACCTCCTTTTCTCACCTCCAAAAGTGGGAATGGTGACATCAGTTATATCTAGCTTGATAGAACCACCCACCTTGGAACCCCAAGATCTAGATAAAAACATTCCAAAACAAGGAGGTATATCAGCCACCACTATATCCATTACCACACTCTTCACTAGGATCTAAGCCAGGTTTACCACCAGATCCTTATCATGCCTAAGCACTTGACTCTCTTGGATTCAAAGGAGTATAGGTCCTTGTATGGTCTAGTGATCTCTAAACCTAGTTTTTCCATTACTGATAGTGGCATGAGGTTGTGTGAGGCCACAAAATCTGACATACAATTATGCAACAAAAGGTCATGGATCACCAAAGTCACATAGAAAGGTGCAGTAGAAGGGTCCAACTCTTCCATATGCAAACCAAAAACAACCATGGGCCTCTCCTCTTGGAGCTTCAAACTATCATGGGATGATGTTGAGGTGGCTGGATGCATGAATTGAGAGACTTGAGCTTTATAATGAGGCTTCTTTAGAAGCTTAGTCAAAGGAACATGAATGTTTACCTTTTCAAGCTCCTTCTAGATATTGAATGTTTGGCCTTTTCTATATCTCCTAGCTCTATTCTTTCTCCCTTCCCACTGGTAGTTGTCAGCATAACATGTGTCTCCTCTTCTATGTGCCCCTTAGGACCATTTCTTTCCTTATATGTTGAGACTCCTATCTTGGCTAGGTCAGGATGGAGCTTTCCTTTCCCTTTGTCTAGTGTTGGAGGAACCACTTGGGGAGCAGCTTCCCCCTTTGTTTTGGTTCTTTCATCCTCTTCTTTGAAGATCTTAGATTATACTTATGTTTGGTTTGTGTTTACATGAACTCTGCAAAATGTTTGCAATAATAATCCATATCTTCCTCATCTGTTGCTACTTCTTTATCATGACTCACCTCCTGGTGAGCCATATTCTCATGTTCTTCTTCAGCAAAACTAGAATATTTATTTCCCCGCATCTCCTGTGTATCCAACGATTTTTCCTCGAGACCATCTTCCAAGTATAAGGGTGAGGGATCTGATCAAGTTTTTCATTTCCTTCCCTTGGAAGTAGCTGCAGTGGAGGTCTTCTATATTGTGGGTTATAGCCTCGGTTGTTGACTTGAGCATTATATCTGGAGAGGTTCTTGTTCTCAATTTCAAGATTTCTAACCTTTTGTGGTAAAATCTTGATATTTTTTCCATATCATCCCACTTCAGGTCTAATGATTCTCTATCTTAACCATAGGACAATGCCTCTTCTTTCCCTCTTTTGGGTTCAGTAGGTTCTTGATTTACCCTTGACTTCTCTACCAATGCTAGATTTGCTTCTACTTCAAGAGCATCGATCTGAAGTTGGTCCAAAGTGAGAGAATTCCTTTCTCTTAGGGTAAAACCAACGTCGAACTCAAAGGCTCCCAAGAAAACTACATGAGTTGTAGCTAGACGAGGCTTTATGTCAGCTAGAAGGTTATTCTACTACTTATTGAATCTTTTGATAGATTCTGAAGTATCCTCCTTCGGTATTTTTCTTATGGCATTAAACTCAGTGAGGAAGTACTCATGATTCTTCTATTCTCCCCATTTTTGGTGAAAGCGTTTTCCAGCTCCTCCCAAGTAGTGATGGGGGCATTTGGTATGCCTTTGAACCACTTTTTGGCTTCTCCATCAAGACTTTGTTCAAAAATTCTCATGACCACATCTAGTTGTTCCACATTCAGGTTCTCATAAAAGGCACAAAGGTTTCTACGTGTCTCTATCATTGGTCATCATCTTCCCCATTGAATCTAGGCAGAAGCTTGAGGTAATGTTGGGGCATGACACTTTAGGGCTAAGGTAGATCAAGAGGTGCATACTTATTTAGCAAAAATCTTGGAGGATCCATCTGGATTAGTGGAGGGGGATTAAAATTTGCTTGAGGAACTGGGGTCAAGACCACAGTGTTTGGAGGGGGAAAAGGGTATGTCAGCGCTTTAGGAGTAAGTATTGAATAATGAGCAACACCAGGCTGAGAACTGGATGAGGGTACTTCAAAGGCTGGTGAGATGGTAGCACAATGAGGGGGAGTTTTCTCTTTCTAGATTTTATTGGAAATTAATTTTTCAGGGTCATATACAAATGGGGCTTTCTGCTGGGATGTATCTGAGCGAGTATCAGGCCTTTTAAAAGCTAAGGTTATAAATGATAATGAGGGGGGTGTGGAGTCACCAAGGTGATATGAATGCAATCATAATAGATTTCGCTCAACTACACAAGGGTGCTCAATTTGTCATATCCTAGGGGGAATCCTTCAATAAGCTCCCCGACAATGGCGCCAAAAGATTTTGTAGCTCCCAAATACAACCTTGGATTGCTTACAAGACCAGTGCTTGGGCACATCTAGATTTGTGTGTCTCAAATGATTTACAGGAAACCGGAGACATCACTTATGTTCTATATATATAATATATATATATAGTAAATAGGTTGGTTCATTTATCCAATAAATAAGACATGGATTTTTGGTACTTCTTCATGGGTTCAAATCTCATAAATATGCATAAAATAGTAGAGGTTGAGTAATTCAAGGGCTTATAACTCAATAATATTTTGTAGAGTAGATGAGAGAGGACAAAGAGAAGTAACTCATCACATAGAGCATAAGGCTTCAAGAATTTTACACTTAACACATAGACCTTGAGGTATTAAGGATTTCTATACTTATTTGAGTTGCAAGCAAAAATAATGGGAGAAGGAGGGGCAGAATGATATGATTCATGTGTTGCAGATTTAAAGATATGATTTCAATAGCCCACAAAGGTATATGCATCAACAATTTGAGACAAGTGAATTTTTGATATAATTATAGGCACTTACATTCACATATCAATACAAATAAATCTATGAGGAAGATTGAAACATTTCTAGCAGCAATAATTAGCATGAATACAGGGAGGAAATATGAACATAAAATGAGATTTAATAGAAGGAACACATATTGTAATACTTGAAAGGGGAATCACCACCATATCCCTGATATTCTGAAAAATATATGAGTTAAAAAAAGAAAAAATCATCTGAAAATGGCATGTAGTCTTTTCTATAGAATTTATGAACCTTTGTTGAATATTTATTTCCCCTATTTATCTAGAGAGGGGAGAAAGAACATTCATTAGAAAAATATCTCTAGTCCAAACTTAGTTGTTAGGTCTGTTGAAAATAATACTGAGAGGGGGGGTGAATCAGTATTATCTAGTTCTTTTAACAAATCTTCCTTATTTACACTTTGAATTATTTTTGCATATCAGTACCATAAAATAATGAGCAAGAAAAACAGACAGTCACATCAAAGAACACCAGATATAAGGTGGAAACCCAATGTGGGTGAAAACCACCTGCTGCAATATGTCTCTATCTTCTTTCAAATTAGAAACCTTTTAGAATGGTCTTGTACTGGTGCAGTCCTTTACCAGTACGCAGGCTGCAACCTGCAGAGAGCTACAACTCTCT
>APFE031442737.1:52594-105780 GCA_000404065.3 Pinus taeda
ACTGCGCCTTCTGTGGCGCCTCTGTGGCGTCTCCTGTGGCGCCTCCGCACTGCGCCTTCTGTGGCGTCTCCTGTGGCGCCTCTGCACTGCACCTTCTGTGGCGCCTCTGTGGCGTCTCCACACTGCGCCTTCTGTGGCATCTCCGCACTGCGCCTTCTGTGGCGCCTCCGCACTGCGCCTCTGTGGCATCTCCGCACTGCGCCTTCTGTGGCGCCTCTGTAGCGTCTCCTGTGGTGCCTCCGCGTTGCGCCTTCTGTGGCACCTCTGTGGCGTCTCCTGTGGCGCCTCCGCACTGCGCCTTCTATGGCGTCTTCTGTGGCGTCTCCGCACTTCCGCCGCTGCAGCGCTCGAGAGATCACCCTTCACATATTCGCTTTCCACTTCACTTTCATATAGATCGAGCTTTTGAAAAAATAACCCAATATTTCAGATCTTAAGATATTCAACCCAAAAGCATACTCAAGCCAAATGATCTCCTTTGCTTTATATAGGCAAGCTCTTCCTCAAATCATGGATCAATACCACAGGCCAAAACCATAATAACATAATACCTTCGGCTAAATACCAAGGGTTAAACATAAGGAACCCCACGTGTGCGCACTTTACTGCCTTGAAGTGTGTGCACTGGGGGTACGCACCTCATGAATGGGTAAAATACCAAGGGTTAAACATAAGGAACCCCACGTGTGCGCGCTTTACTGCCTTGAAGTGTGTGCACTGGGGGTACGCACCTCATGAATGGGTAACCTACGTGTCTGGACGCGGTCCATGCATGGCGTACCTACGGGTACGCATCTTCTGAACTGTTCTCCTGCGTACTTCTTAATTATCATCATATTGAGAGCCATGCCATGGGTGTTGCCATCAAGTACAACATCTGTAACATATAACCATACCAGAAACATAATGCCAACAAGGTCAACTATATTTCTCAGTCAGAGATGTCTTTATGGCCCAAAACATTACAGAATTAAAATCCTCATTGAAAGGAAGGCATGTTACAGGACAAAAATAAGTAAATAACCAGATAGAAAATTAAATGAAGAGTCTATGTGCCCATCATGTGATCACCTTTGCTTTAGGCTGTAATTTTCTCATGGTATGGCCTCTTATGCTGCTCAATTGACCCCGTCGCTTCTGCCTTTACTGCTTGGATGCCTTGTTCTGTGGAGTAGGGGTTGGGTCGACTATAAGTGCTCATATTTGCAGTCTTTTGCTATGTAGAGGGATGGGGCTCCATGTTGAGCCATTAATATTCATGAGTCTCGTGTACTACTCCATTGTTGTGCCATGCTCCATTTAAGTCTTTAGCTATTAGCCCATCTTCCCATTAAAACTTTGTCCTGTACTACCGGTGTCTTGATGTAGTGGGTGATATGTATTACAGTGTAACAATGTAGTCTCTCAGGCGCGGGCTTTTTTCCTCTAAAATAGGTGAAACAGACATTTTTTTATTTCTCCCTTAGCTCCCCTTTATTATAGCCCCTCGTGTGGATTTCCTCATATGATCGGGGAATACAACCAAGGGCTTAGCCCTCAGGCACTAAGACCATCAAACTCGTGTCTGGGAGCCTTTTTCTTTTGTGAATAAAAATCCCACATATCGGTGCATTACCGTGCTTTACCTTAAGCTTCTTCCCCAGAAAATTGTGATCAGGGATCTGCGATATCAAGCCCACAAGAGACAGGGATCCTTTACTTTTTTCCTTAGCACGGGGTGACAATCCGAACATAAAATCCTTATACAATATAACACATGTCGAATCACATCAAGGAGGATTCCCCCATATCGCAATCATAAGAACCTTACCTTTATCTTTTCCCCTTAACAGCTATGATTTTCAATCTGTGGGGTGATGTCATTGTTACCATGTGTCACCCTGTGAGTGATGACACATGGGACCCAAAAATGGCCCCATTTCACCTCTGAAAATGTCAAAGCTGGGTGACCCATGTCCCCCATATGGCCACGTTACCCTCCATACTACCACGTGGAGGAGAGAGAAAGGGGGTCGCCCACCTTGGTTTTGTAGGCATTTCCTTTGTTAATGAATTTCGGCCTTTCCCAAAACTTTTACACTATATTGCAAAATCATCCCCCACATGGTCTTGGAATGAAAACCCTATTGATCCACTGATATTGCAGGATTGCAGGATATGAGATTTACCACATTTTGCCACATGGAGTCAGAAGGGGTAGCCTGGCCTTTTTTTTCATTGATTTTTAGTGTAAATCAGCCTCTGCCCTCCCCGACACTTTAAAACTATCGGTGATCCCCCACCCCCTCCACCGCAATCCCTTAAGGATGGCCCATCAGGTATTTTGGGGGCCATGCGGGACTGCTGTGGCTGCACGACTGTTGATTTGTGGGATGCGGGATTGTGGGATTCCCTCATACTTAGCCATTTTCTTGGTTTTATGGGCTTTCCAAAGGAAACATTCAACAGGCTCTAACTTCTTATCTAAGAGTCATTTTTTGGACTTCTATATACCATTGGAAAGCTCTTTCTAAGCACTAGGCACTGGAGAGGGTCTGATTAAGTTATAAGATCTTATGTGGCTTGGGAAACTGGCTCCAAACTTCACTTCTCTTGGGAAACCTTAACCAATTGAAATCCATAATGCAGTGGGTGACAACACCTTACCTGTACCCATTCATCCTTGGGAAACAATTTCTGGTAAGCCCTTGTATTGCAACAAAAATGTTGTAACTCCCAAGGCTACCAACTTAAATTTTCAATCTAGGGTTCGTACAAAATTAATAGGTGTTGGCACTATACATGTACTGTTGGGTGTGTGTTATATTCTTTCCACGACTACGGTGGGGTTAGAGGGGGAGTGGTAGGGCACCCTTCATTTTGTGGGCTACATTGAAGTGATCACGGGGCGGTTTGATGAGGGTGCTAGCCCCCCTCTACGGGGTTTGGGGCACACCCCGGGTAAATTTTTTTGACCCTATATTAGGTGAGCAGACCTACCTATGGTTTTGTGCATGCGTTTTACACATGATTTTGGGCATGATGGTTTTTCTGCCCATGGTATCTTATAGATCCGGTCAAGGGAACTATGGTTATGTTCTAATATAGGGTTAATGGATTGGGGTTTATGCATGCTTCGGCATGTATATATATGTATTATAACATTGAAAGGAATATAATAAAAAATAAATCTAGTAACTTGGTTTTTGGATCTAGGAGAAATATCTGTGTATTTATTTTATATTCTCCCCATTGTTTATTTTCTTGGGCCTATGGTAGACCCTATTTAGTGGGAGATCTGTGGGATCGATTCTTGGGATGAAAGAAGATGGCAAGTAGTGGAAAGATATAGATCAATAAATTTAATGGCCATAGTTTTGAGTTGTTGAAGCTCAAGATGGAGGATTCATTATATATAAAGATCAGTGGATCGTAGTAGATCCAGGTACTAAACCAATGACAATGTCAGATGAAAGTTGGGGGAGGTTGGATCGAAAACAAAGAGCACAATACGGTTGTGCATATTAGATTTAGTATTATTGAATGTATCAGGGGAAGCTACAATGAAGGCTTTGTGGGACAAGTTAGGGACTTTGTACCAATCTAAGTCTCTAGTGAAAAAAAATTCCTACGGAAAAAGTTGTATAACATGAGGATGAAGGATGGAGACTCAGTGACAAAGCATATGAACGCCTTTAATACTGTGGTAAGCTATTTGTTATTTGTTGATATTAAAATTTCAGATGAACATAAGTGCATCATTTTAATGTGTTCTCTACCAGATTCATGTGATAGTCTAGTTGTTGCAATAGGTAATAATACAACTACCTTGAAGTTTTATGAAATAGTCTCACCCTTGTTGTCAGAGGAGATGAGACGGAAAAATATGGAGGGCCAGAATGGAGATGCCTTGTCTGTACAAGGACGGTCTGAGAAGGAAACAAAAATAATAACTTGAGTAGGAGATCTAAATCTTGAGGGAGATCTAAATCTCTAGGAAAGGTTGTAAAGGTGTGTTGGAAATGCGGAAAGGAAGGACACTTCAAAAAGGACTGTAGATCTAAAGATCTTGATAAATGAAAGGGATATGATTATTCTCCTTCTGCAGAGGTGAAAAACACTTCAGATGAAGGTGGGGATGTGTACTTGGCTTCTTCAAGTACACATGTAGATCATGAGGCATGGTTGATTGACTTAGGTGCATCCTTTAACTTCACTCCCCACAGGGAGTGGTTCTGTGAGTATGAGAAATATGATAATCGTGATGTCTTCTTAGTGGATGACAGGTAGGCTAGAATTGTTGTACACAGAAAAATCAAGTTGAATTTTCAAGGTGGATGGATTATAACACTTTTGAGTGTTTTGCATATTCCTGCATTGGCCAAAAACTGATTTATGTACACAAGATGGATGTTGTAGGTGTAAAAACATTGTTTGAGAAATATACCTACAAGATAGTTCAGGGAGCACTGGTATTAATGTGATGAGTTCATATTGGGACTTTGTACAAGCTTCTGTGTACCACTGTTATTGATGGGTGCAATAGTTGTGTGGTTCCTGAAAGTGGAGAAGAAAATATAGTCTTCTCTGGATAAAAGACGATGCTATGGCATCAAAGACTTGGACATATTAGAGAGAAGGGCCTTCGAATACTTCATGGTAATGGTATGGTAGAAGGTAAGTCTAATTTCTATCTGGATTTCAATTTCTGTGAACATTGTGTCTATGGGAAATAGAATCAGGTGAGTTTACCCTCTACTGCTAAGAGGGTGAAAGAGATATTAGAGCTAGTGCACAGTCATGTGTTTGGACCTGTGTTGGTTCCATCACTGGATAAGTCTGTGTACTATGTATCATTTATAGATGACTTCTCAAGGAATACATGGATGTATTTCCTCAGGAAGAAATCTGACATCTTTCACAGGTTTAAATAATTTAAGGCTCCAGTGGAAAAACAGACAAAGAATAAAATAAAGGTGTTGAGGAAAGATAATGGTGGAGAGTTATGCAAGAAGAAATTTGAATATTTATGTAAGAAGTGTAGTATAGAACGAAAAAATAATACTCCATACAGACATCAAAAAATGGAGTTGCAAAAAGAATGAACAAGATATTGATGGAAAAGGAAAGACGCATGCTCAATGGTGTCTAGTTAGGACATGAATTCTGGGCAGAAGCGGTGGAGACTGCATATTACCTAGTTAATAGATCACCTTCATCAGCATTGGAGGATAAGTCTCCACATGAGATATGGACTGGTAAGAAACCCTCTCTTTCACATCTGAGGATATTTAGATGTGATGCATATGTACATGTTCCAAAGGAGAAAAGAAACAAGTTGGATAGTAAATCTGAAAGGTGAATCTTTATTGGGTATAAGGATGGTTTAAAAGGTTATAAGATTTGGAACCCAAAAACAAGGAAGGTTGTGTACAACCGATATATAATGCTTAGAGAGGTGAAATATGTTAATAAACATAAATTCCTACCAAAGGAACCTGAAAAGATGGAGATTGAGCTAAAGGAAGAAGAATCATACTATACATCAGAACATGAATCAGAAGATGAAGATCCACAAACTCCAGATGTGAGAAGATCAGTTCAAGAAAGAAGGCAAGCAAAAAGGTATAGTCCCTCTACTTTCTGTTAAAATTTTACTTTATCTATTAATGATGATGATCCCATGACTATCAGGGAGCTAGTAGACTTAGAGGATGGAAAACTCTAGAAAGAAGCCATGCTTGATGAAATGGCATCTTTGGACAAGAATGAGGCTTTGGATCTGGTGGAGTTATCCACTGGAAGGAAACCGATTGGAACAAAATTGGTGTTTAAGAAGAAGATGAATGCAGAAAGTAAGGTGGAGAAATAAAAATCTCGTTTGGTAGCAAAAGGTTATTCCCAGGTGTTGGTAAATTGATTTTGGTGATATATTTTCTCCTATTGCGAAGGTAGCTTCTATTAGATTACTTTTATTTGTTAAAGCCGCTTTTGATTTTGAGGTAGAATAGATGGATGTGAAGACAACATTTCTTCACGGGGCTCTAGAAGAAGAGATCTACATGAAGCAACCTGAAGGCTTTGCTTTGAAGGGAAAGAATTAACTAGTATGCAGGTTAAAAATTTCTTTGTATGGGTTAAAACAATCACCAGGGATGTGGTATCAAAAATTTGGTACATTTATACAAGGACTTGGCTTCACCAGAAGCAAAGAAGATTGTTGTGTGTATTTTAAATTAATTGGTGTTCATGTTATTTATCTGGTCTTGTATGTCGATGATATGTTGTTGATTGGAAATGACAAAGAAATTATACAGGATTTGGAGACCCAATTGTCTTCCAAATTCAACATGGATGATCTCGATGCTGCAAAATATATTTTGGGTATGGAAATTAAATGAGACCAGGAAAAGAGGAAGCTCTGGTTAAACCAGAGGAAGTATGTCGAAACAATACTGCAGAGGTTTAATATGAAGGATAGTAAATTGGTGAAGGTTCCTATTTTTGTACGTATAAAGTTATCTGCTGAACAGTGTCCTAAGACACAAGAAGAGGAAGAGGACATGTCCCATGTTCCATACATAAGTGCAGTTGGTAGCATGATGTATGCAATGGTTTGTACTAGACCAAACATTGCACATGTAGTGGGAGTATTGAGTAGGATTATGTCAAAACCAGGGAAGGATTATTGGATAACAATGAAGCGAGTTTTCAAGTATTTGCGTGGCACTAGTGATTATGGTTTTTCTACCAAGGAAGACCAGGATTGGACAAGTTTTTCGACATCTGTGACTTTTTTGATGCAAACTGGGATGGAGATCTCGATCGAAGAAGATCTACAAGTCGGTATGTGTTTAAATTATTTGGAGGTGCAATCAGTGGGATGAGAAAGAGACATATATAGTGGCACTTTCAACTATAGAGGAAGAATACATGGAAGCCACTCATGCAAGCAAGGAAGAAATTTGGTTGCAGATATTGTGTTCAAGTATGGGGTCAATACAACAATCTATAAGGATAGACTGTGACGTCCAAAGTGCAATTTTATTGGCAAAGAATCTTGCTTATCATTTAAAGACAAAGCACATTGATGTTTAGTTTCACTTTGTGAGGGATATGGTTGAGGACAAAAAGGTGTTGTTGGTAAAGGTGGACACTTTGAAGAATGTTGCAGATGCATTGAAGAAGTCTGTGATAACTGAGAATTTTTCTTGGTGTAGAGAAATAATGGGCATTGCAGGGTTGGAAAAATGACTAAGCTCTCCTGTGACCCCTTGTGTGGAAAGAAAACAACAAGTGGGAGAATGTTGGGTGTCTGTTATATTATGTCCACAACTAGCATAGGGGGGGTGGCAATCCCCCCTTCATTGCTAGGCGCAGTGGGGAGGTCACATGGGGGGCAACATCCCCCCCTGTCGGGAGTTTTGAGCGGGGCAGTAACCCTCCTCTACGGGATCCAGCCAGCGCCCTGTGATGTTTTTTTTGGACCCTATATTAGGTGGGTGGACCTACCTATGGTTTTGTGCATGGGTTTTGCACATGGTTTTGGGCACAATGGTTTTTCTATTGTTGGGCATAGGATCCCCCAAGGGGAGTTTTGGGGCTAAGAGCCCAGATTTTGGTCCAACTTTGTAATTACAATGTAAATACTCCACATTTTGTGGGCACAGAGCGTGTAGTTGCTAAAAATTCATAGGGTTGTCCGCCCTTATTTTGATAATGTAATGTCAGTTGTAGAAGATCTACCCATGGTCCGTGGACCATGGAATTGTATAAATAGAGAAAAGCTCTAAGTAGCCAAAGGCATCTAATCTAATATAAGATAAGATAATGAAGATGTACGTGAGATAGCTCTGAAGTGCAAAGTCTAGTTTTGGGTTGTAGCGTAGGAAGAGGCTCTGTAGCTGACTGCGTAGAGGCCTAGTAGTTCACAGCTGAGTGCGTGGACCCCTGCAACTGAGTGCGCAGGGCGAGTCGAGTCTTTAATCATCTAGAAGTATTAATAAAGAGAAGTTTCTATCATTCCTGCGTCTTTATTTCCTATTTATGCATCTGTTATATTGGGTATTGAGTTCACTTCTAATGCTTATACAATGCGTGAATGTGTATGTCTGTATCGGTTAAGTGGACGCAACTAAGAACATTTGTTTACGTGAAGATAGTTAAGATCTGTCAATAAGATAAGTAAGTTACTTAGCCTAGTTTGGGGAATAGTGGAGCTTGTTGCCCTAACAGCACAAAAGCATCTCAGCCCCTAATTAGGGTTGCACGAAAGCCATTGGTAACAGATGGCAAAGGTACAAAAGGTTAGAACAGTGTGTGAAGCGACCTGCACAAAGGAAGGTCTAGTTGGAATAAACTAACATCGCATCCATCTCAAGGGTGAAAAAACTTGTTTCCAGCATCCCCCCATACTGCTTCGAGTGAGACTTCATTCCGTGCTCCGCAGACTGATGCCAAAAGGGCTAGTAGTGTAGGGATTTGTTTGGCTAACTAACTCTAAACCTCAGTTAAGCCCCCTCAATCCAACAAATGGTTCTATTTCTGGGATCGGAATCTGCATAGAGATGTGCGATGCCATATCACTAGAATCCAACTAAGAAAGAAATTGAAGGCTAGTTGGACAGAATAATTCACGAGTTCACAGTGCATGAGAACAGAAACCCATGACTGTCAAAAGAAGAGTGGCTAGAAAACTACCTGTCTACAGATATCCACAAAATCTTTTTCGTGTCCTTCCCTACAGATCTATATGAGTGGATCGTGAATCTAGAAAATAGCTAAGGAAGGTGGGATCTTGATGGTCCTATTGTGTGGACCCCAGAGCTAGTGCAGACATTGGAAGCATCGGAGAATAAGATCGTGTGCATTCTCAATCATTCGCTCAATCATATTATAGGAGGATTTTTTACTGAGTTCGCGCTCGACACCTCAGTCAGCTATAGCGACGCAAAGAGATGCTTTCTCAAAGGATCACGAGGTAAGTACATAAAGTCTTTGAATACTTGGATTAAAATGTTGTTGTGCAAAAAGCGAGTTATGAAGTTACCTTGATGTTTAGGGCTACGCAAAGCGGAAAGGTTTATAGGAATGAAGAAAATAAGGGTCCAGAAAATAGCCCCTTGATTTCACCTCCACGAAGGGATGAGGAAGAGCTCGCGAAGGTCTCTCCATGAAGTGCTATTCACCTGATAAGACAAAGAATTCCATGAATGCCACCTCCACCCACACCACCACTGGCTTTTACGCCATCACCTCCATCTTCACCCATACCAACTCCACCACCATCGTGATTCAGTATGGAAAACATAATGAAATTGCCTATGTTCAAAGGTTTGGGAAATGAAGATCCAGACCAATTCTGGTTCATTGTAAGGGTTGTATGGGAAGCGCAAGGTGTTACAGATGACCATATAAAGAAAGTGACAATGGTTACCACCCTGTAGGATCACGTGCTAACCTAGTATATTAAGTACTCCAACGATAACCCAAATGCGAGAGTCATGGATATCCAAACAACACTAAATAGAGAATTTATCAGGCCTAAATCTGAAGTGCAGTCAATCATGGGATTTAAAGAGATCACGATGCTACCAGGCGAGACTCCTTAGGAACTAGATCAGAGGTTGAAATGTATGATTCATGAAGCCAATATGAATGTGACAGATGGGCAGCATCGTGAGTGGTTTGTAGCTTCGATACTACCACTTTTAAGGAGTGTGCTATCACAGCAGAAGATAACAACTCAGGCAGAGGCCTTAGAGATCTCTATGAGGCTACATGAGACCCCAATGCATGATTCTAACATAAAATTTTAGTAGATCCATGCACATATGAAGAATCTATGCCTTGAGATTCAGAGTTTGAAACAGGACAAGACAGTTCGACTAGAAGTGTGCGAAGAAATGTGGTGCGTAAAATGCAAGAGTCGGGGTCATGACAAAGACCATTGCCGGGCTTTTATGAATTACCTTGCAAGAGAAGGATCGATGCCTTTAAGGCTGGAAGTTTAAGCAGGACCTAGTGTGGTGCCTACTTTGTGGTGCGTTATCTATCAAATAGCAAGAAAACATGCCATGGATAACTACCGCTTGTTACAGAAGTATACGCAAACTTTGCAACAGTTGTTCTGCAACTTTTGTAGGTCAGTGGGACATGACGAGAGTACTGCAGAATATATAAATTGATGATGGATAGAACTCCTACCTACATGATTCAGGCTAAAACATGGCCCCTTGACCAGAATGGAGGAATGGCACGGACAGGATTTCAGGGGCGCGGACCAGGCCGATGTGGAGGAGGACCTGGTAGAAGTCATGGATAGTCAATTTGCTACAATTGCAGAGGGTCAAGACACTATGCCCACGATTGCACTAATCCAACGTGCCTATCGTGTAAGTATTTCACGTTATTTGATCATGAGATAGAAGATTATCCTACACTAATAGCTAGGATACGCGACAAAGTAGCGCTACCACCTCCCTCAACTCAGAACCTACAGATGATGAGGTCTACGCCACGCAAGGAAGATCTGAACGTAAATATTGTGCTCTGAAGTGGAATCATGATGGGAGATGACAAGGGGAAATAGCCGGAAGATAGTACCTAGGTTTGCAAATCCTTGAAAAAAGAAGTTGAGTTTGATTTGGAGTGCACTCGAGAAACCTTCATGGAAACTAAGAAGATCTTCACTGAGGCCTCCACGTCAGGGAGCAAAGATCAGCCTGAGTTGGAAATGGATCTCTCCATGCTCACAACTTTCTTGGAAACCTGTATGAAGTTACTACGTGATAATAAGGCTATGAAAGGGCTACAGGAACTTATCAATAGATGTGTTGGGACCGCACCTGGAGAACCGCGTGTAGTTTGGAAGATCGGAAAGCATATGACAAGTACAGGTCATGAAATGAGACTCACCGCGTAGATCAGAGAATATGAGATTTATCAAGTCATCCTAGATTTGGGATCAGATGCGAATGTTCTATCAAAACAAACATGGGAGCGAATGGGGAGACCTATGCTACAATGGCCTCCGATTTAGTTGAGAATGGAAAATCAATAGAAAATAATACCAATGGGGCGACTGCAGGGAATAATTGTGGATGTTGAGGGAGCAAGCGCGCTGGCAAATTTTGAAGTAATAGAGATTGTTGATGATAGCAATCCCTACCCCACTCTCCTAGGAATTGACTGGGCCACTGATATGAACAGGGTAATTAATCTGAAGAAGCAAAAAATGATCTTTGAAAAGAAGTCATTGCGCATAATTATACCCTTGGATCCTGCTGAAGGATCGCGCTATACAAAGCCTGTCCGTGACTATGAAAGTGATGATGATATAGACTGCATCTATAAGATAACAACACGAGACCAAGACTGGGTGAATCCCACCGTAATTGGGCGGATTACATGGGAGCGTGAGAGTTCTTTCACTTCGGATTCTGACGAAGAAGTAGAACGATGGAAGAATCGATTACACGAAGTAACTACGTTGAATTGTAACATGATGACCTGGTCGATGCATTGTGTGTCGACAGGAATCAAAGATATGCCTACTTATGATGGTCTAAATGAGGTAGATACCTTCTTGGATGCATTCAAAAGGGAGGTGCCGGAAAAGAAATGCTTCCAAGCCTTGGACTGGGTACTGCACGCTACGCCCACAAGATGGTGGGGTATGCACAAAGGAAGCTTTGATAATAGGCGCGAATGTAGGCAAATGATGCTAGTATGATTTGGGAAGCCTAAGGTGTGACTGACAAACAAGTATGATGGGAAGGATGATCCACGCACGTATTTGGCCAAGTGGACGCAGGCCTATGGAGAAAAGCCACAACCTGAGTGGGTGCACCTGTTTTGTCATACCCTAGATGTTATACCAATGAACTGGTATATAGAAAGAGGGATCTGCCATGGGATAGATGAATGGGATATCCTGTGTGAAGGGTTCGTGATGACCTTCAGTTTTGAGGATGGGTGGGACAGTATTAATGAAGTGCTACAAGAGGTAAAAGTGACCATCTTTAGGATACCACAGGAGTCGATAGACTTGATTTAGCCTCAATGGGCTACTCAGCAGAGTTGCACGCTGGAATGTTATAATGTAACTGTTGAAGAGGAGGATGAGGATTGACGGAATATTAATATTCCAGAAACAAAAGGCCACCACGAGGTCCACATACCACAGATTGAGAACCTAATATAATCATTTCTTTGAAAACTAAGCATGTAAATATTGGTATGGAGGCAGAACCCAAATTCGTGAAGATCAAGGACTACTGGGACAACGCGATGGTGGATAAGGTCACTGAATTGCTCCATGAATATCAGAACTTATTCCCAGCCAAGTTTATAGATTTGAAAGGAGTAATTGGATATCTAGGAGTTATGAAGATCACGTTAAAGCCCGACATGAAGCCAGTTAAGCAGAGGCCTTACCACTTAAATCCAAAATACAAGGAGAAGGTCTGCATATAAATAGACAAAATTCTCACAGCATGCATCATTGAGCCTGTGGAAGAATCCGATTGGGTAAGCCCAATGGTGGTCCAAGAGAAGAAGCAGAAGGATGAGATAAGGATATGCATGGATCTAAAGAAATTGAATGATGCTTGTGTGCATGATCCATTCCCAACTTCATTCACGGATGAAGTGTTGGACAATGTAGGAGTTCAAGAAGCATATTATTTCACTGATAGGTTCTCGGGGTACCACCAGATCAAAATTGCATCGCAGGATAGGAGAAAGAACCTTCATGATTGAGTGGGGTTGCTTTCAATATACTGTCACATCGTTTCGATTGAAGAATTACCCTACTATCTTTTTGCGTGTGGTTATTGCGGCATTCAAGGAATATATTCATAAGTTCTTCTAGGTCTATTTTGATGACTCGACTGCATTTGGGTTGGTTAAGTGCCATGTAGCGAGCTTGCTTGATGTTGGATACCTGTCAAAGATACCAAATCATGTTCAACCTCAAGAATTGTTTGTTCCTCATTCCTTTTGTGAAGATAATGGTGATTCTGAACTTGGAAGTGCCAAGAAGTGTGAAACAGTTGTGCACCACTCTGGGACATACAAGATATTATAGAAAGGTTACCAAAGGCTATGCCAAGATCACCACGCTGATGGAAAATTTTTTGAAGAAGGTTGTTACGTTCTACTAGAATGATGACTGTAAGAAAATCCTAGATATATTGAAAGAAAATATGGTTACTGCATCGATCTAGTTTTCCCGCACTGGAAGAAAGAGTTCCATGTACATGTCGACGTGTCATGTATAGTGATAGGGGTAGTACTAACTTAGGATTGTGGAGAAGGCTTGGATCACTCTATCATGTTCACAAGTCGTAGATTATCCAAAGAAGAGAAGGATTATTCCACCACTAAGCACGAGGGACTAACTATGGTATATGCGCTCCATAAGTATCGACACTACTTGCTACGAGGCCACTTTAAGATGTATACAAATCTCTCCATGCTAAATTACCTGGTCAATAAGCCTGTGTTTTTTGGGGGGGCACATTTGCAAATGGCTTTTATTGTTTCAAGAATACAATTTTAAAGTTGTCGTGAAGCCTGAACGATTGAATGCGGGACCAGATCACCTATCACGCATCGAGACTGGGGAGGAACCTACGAGTTTGGAGGAAGGATTACCTAACACACATCTCTTTGTTGTGCACGTAGCGGATGGACATTTTGAATATATAATACACTTTCTAACAACTAGGACTATGTTGAAAGGATACTCTATCCAACAGAAGAAGGAATTAGTGGTGTGCACGACAGATTTATTTGTCATTATTGGGCATCTATACAAGATGGGGAATGATGAAATACTGCGAAGGTATGTACCTAAATTTTAACGAAGCAACATCCTCACAGACACTCATGGGGGTGCCACAGGAGGACATTATGCAGGAAGAGCAACCACACAGAATATTCTAAGCACCAAGTTATGGTGGCCAATGCTTCATCAGGATTCAAAAGCATATTGCAAGGCATGCAACGTATGTCAGAGAATAGGTAGGCCATCAGGAAGGTACGAGATGTCTTTGAATCCACAAATGGCGTTGCAACCTTTCGAAAAGTGAGCAATAAATTTTGTAGGATCTATTAAACCTCAAGGAAAGACAGGCGCGAGGTATATTATCACTGCGATGCAATATTTGACTCGTTGGGCAGAAGCAAAGCTGGTGAAGGATTTCACAAGCACGACTTCCGTGAATTTTCTATTTGACCATGTATTGATGTGATTTGGGTGTCCCAAGCTCTTGATGAGCGATTGTACTACACACTTCCTAAACAAGACGATCAGCGCGTTGACAGAAGAGTTTCAGGTGTATCACCATAAGAGCACATTGTATCACCATAGGCTAATGGGACAGTAGAAGTGTTCAACAACGTACTAGAAATTGTGTTGACCAAGGTATGCAATGCGCAGCGAAGTGATTGGGACCTATGCATACCTACAGTGTTATGGGCTTATCAGACGACATTGAAGAAATGGACGGGACAAACACCTTTTAGGCTTGTCTATGGAGTGGAAGTCATAATTCCTATGGAATACATCATGCCTAGTCTGTGCATAGCAGTGCTCACAGGTATGACGGATCACGGAGCCCTGGAGGAGAGGCTTGTGTAGCTGGAAGAGCTCGAATAAGAATAATTTTTGGCTGGATTCCACGAGCAAGTATAGAAGCAACATTGAAAGGCATGGCACGACTGACACATCAAGCTGTGCACATTCAAGGTAAATGATCTGGTGTTTTTGTATGATAGTAAGTTTGATAAATTCCCAAAGAAATTCAGAATGCACTGGTTGGGGCCGTATATTATTAAGGAGATTACAGATGGTGGCGCGGTATAGTTGGTAAAATTGAATGGCGATCCCTTCCCAGGAAAAGTGAATGGTAGTCATTTGAATCCATACACAGGTGGCCTGACCACCTGACTAGCCGACCGAAGCTCAATCTTAGCACTCCAGGCAGTTGAAAGGAAGCGCATGGCTATAGACTACTCTGCCTGAGAGCTGTGTGATATCAGGAATGCACGCAGTAGCGAAGTGTAAGAAGGTCTGTGATAGCGCAAAGACAGCTACGCTGGCACGTAGGTCTGCCAGAAAGTGACTGTTACAGTCACTATCCACGATGTGATGCTTCGTTTGAAGCCAAATGGAGTGGGTGACAGGCATTTAAGGCGAACTTTATGGGCTAGATTCTTGAAAATTTTCCACCAATATAGAATTAATGGACTAAATGTGGGGTAATGATCGAATTCAAATTCGAAAGGTGCTATAAATTACAAGTGGTTGTCCAACAAACAATACTTGGCAATTTGAGAACTGAGTTCTTGCACGCTTAGGTATTCATGAACCAAGACTTATTTGATATTCTAAAAGTGAATTTGTTGTTTGAGAAATTACCAAAGACACTGAGATAACTGTGGAATAGCACTATGTCAGCACTTAAAGAAGCCATGGACACAGGAGTAGTGATAGCTACAGAAGTTGCGTGGGAAATTACAGAAGTAGAAGCCCTAAAGAGCATCAGAATAATCGTTGAGGTCCCTAAATCACCGTGCACACCAAGACCTAAGAAGGATAAAAAGGCCATGATATCGGTGTGCATCTCGCCCAGAAATCCACTGAAGACCAAGCACACATTGCAGGAAAAGGGGAAGGCCATTAATTTGGAGGCTGATGAGGAGGAAGAGTTTGAATAAATCTTGGTGGAGGAGGAGGATGTAGAGACGAAAGTCAAAACCCAGGGCGTGGACCCTATCACCAGGCTGCCGGAATATGTTCCTCCATGAAAGGGTAAAGCTAAGGTTCCAAAGGATATAGGTGAGAGCAAGAGCTCTCTACAAACCCCACTGCTCCCACATGATATTATTTTTGAGGGTGCGCACTTGGGAGGGGTTCCCATATTGAAATTAAAGATTGGGACCTCGCAGACCACAAGAAGTTCTCGCATTTAATGACTGAAAAGCTAATGTGCCAAAAGATAGACGTGTCAGCTAGAATGATAGAGTTGGAGCCATGCAAATGGCTCAGAGGTGTTGAGAAAGTAGGGCTGCTAAACCTACTCTAGGTGCCACATTACCACAACACCCTAGTGACCACTTTTGTCATCAAGCAGCTACTTTGCTTGGTGCATGATGGGTGCTTGTGGCTAGAGGAGCCCATCCCCATCAAAGACCATTTGGTTCACTAGATTACATGGCTACCTTGTGCAAGGGAGGATCTAGCAAATATTTCAGATGGAAAAGGTGGCAATTTGGCCCTCGTGGAGGCAATGAAAAATAAGTTTAAGTTGGAGAAGAAGAAGTGAGGGTATGCCATCTCTAGCATCAACAACCCTGCATTCAAGGTTGCTACACAAATATTGGTAGGAAAGGTTGTGTGAAAGTGTCGCACGGATTAGGTGCCTGTGCCAGTGTTTGTACTATCAGCGCAATGCATAGAAGGGGTCCAGTTCAACTAGGCAAACTATCTATGCGATGAGTTCCTAGTGAACTGTCGCGAGGCACAGGAGAAGGGAAAAAAATTTCATTATGCATGGCTCCAATTGTCGATAGTACTGGTGGAATGGGAGTTTCCTGAAGATAGCCAGTTCTCGTCAATCGTGCAGGACCTTCCAGAGGCAGCGAAGTATGCTTCGCTATGGGTGACCAGGGATGCGCAAAGGATAAGGGAGAACAAGATATTTTGGGTGCTTATGGAGATGAACATCTAGATGGGGATCAATTGCAAGTCGCGGTTATCTCCCACAGTCTACAACAGTTTGCAGAGCTTCGCGAAGTTCAAAGCTAACTTCCACCATGTCTTCATTACGGCACGAAGGACCCTATGAAGACATGGCATGAGTTACCACACTTAGCGACTAATGATGTAATTTTCACGGTCCTTAAGTCTTGGTTGCTAGTGTGGCGCGCTTCGGCTGACTCCACGGTGGAAGCAGAGAAATCTGCCATGTAGCTGATGAGCCCCAGAATTGGGTAACTTTTTGGCCTCATTTTGCCTAACTGTTCTTCATCAATTCACCATTTTTCATAGTTTATGCATGTTTTTTGAGTATATTTATGTTAGTTGAATGAATGAGAATAGTAACTTGACCAAGAAGGCTAACACGTGGTTATTGCAGATTTTTGAAAAAAATTTGGACCAAGGCCAAGCAATTATGAGCTAGATGATAGCCAAGCATGAAGGAACAAGGGTGAGGATTCATAGGAAGGGTGTATCTTGCATTAAATGGCCCCTTCCTC
The DNA here is from genome assembly GCA_000404065.3 of Pinus taeda. Taxonomy (NCBI): domain Eukaryota; kingdom Viridiplantae; phylum Streptophyta; class Pinopsida; order Pinales; family Pinaceae; genus Pinus; species Pinus taeda. Next base: position 69,842 of record APFE031442737.1, read on the forward strand.
GAATTCTCCACCCTCAGTTCAGAGTTCAACAGGCCACCGAAAAGGATTCCCAAGGGCAGCCAAACAGTTTTGTGTAAAGTGACTGATCACTGGCAATTTGAGCAGCCGAGCCCCTTGAGTTAAGGAGGGCTAATGGAGACCCTCGTAGTGCATATATAGGAAGGCTTCCAACCTTCGTAGGTTACTTTTTGAACAGTTGTATTTTGCACTATAGTGTTGTTAGTCTTTCAGCTCATTTTGTAGCTTCTGCGGTACAACTTTCTTTGTGACATGATTATTTTTTAGTAATGGAAAGCAGTTTCATTTGGCACCAGTTCTGAGCTTTTTCTTAGGATCCTGTAGCTCTTGGAGTTGGGCCCAACCCAAGTGCCAAGGGTTCCTTTGTGTACTGTTATTTGTTTTTAGTGTTTTTGCAAAATAATTTATGTTAAGTAGATTAAAATCTTGCTTGGTGACCTAGATCGTTGTTGATAATTAAAAGCGCTTTTCATGTTCAGATTAATATGATAGGTCAATAACAGAGAAGATCTTCAAAAAAAGGCTATCAAGCACCTCTGATCTCACCTCTCCCTCAGTGGGACCATGAGCTAGGACCAAGGTGTCCTTGTTGCCACCAAAAACATTGTCTTTGCTTCATCATGCAATTATTAGTGTTGGATTCTCATTTGCAGAAGTTGATACTAGTTGTGGTTACATGCTCAGGTTCATGATTGCTTAGTTTGCATAGCTATTTCACATGATTTCGTTGCAAATAAACTTTTGTTCATTTTCCTTGCTATTATTTAGGTCAGATTAGGTTAAAGTAGCTAGGTCCTTAATTTTCCGAGTCTTTGTTTGTTCAGTTTGAATAATAACTTGTAGAGCACCTGTAATACCTCTCCATCTACCCGTACTCAATCAATCCCACCTGTTCCATCCTCTAACTCGAATTCTTGCCTTACATTTGCCACACTCTCTCTCTTTGCCCTAATTTCCATATTTTTGTGCAACATTGCTCTACCCTTCCTTGAACAAATCCAACCATCCTCACCACTCCTCAGCTCCCTCCACCAAGTCCTGGACATCCTCACACCCTTATCTCACCTCCATACCCACTTCTTCACCTTTCTTCCTCCATCAACCCTCCAAAATTCCCTTTCGGAACATCCTGTAGAATATCCTGTAGAAATTACAGAACATCCTATAGAACCCTTGCAGACTTCCTGTAGAAGCTCATGAAAGCGGTTTCTTGATATCCGAACACTGTGAAACTCTCTGGAAGGGTGCTAGGGACCCCTTAGGCCCTCTTCTCACCTTCCCAACCTCTTGACAGTGCCTCGCCAGTTCCATTCCTCACCTCGCCTCTGCATAGTCAAAAACAGTTAAAGCACATGCATGATAGTTCTGACAACTCACTCAAAAATACAAAAAGATGTTTTTCTCAGATGTTACTTTAGAAGTAGCTTAGACACATGCAATTTTACCTTCCTAGAAGTCAATGGCATCTCTTTCAGTAGCTTTCATCCTCTTTCTTGTATTAGTAGGGCTAGCTGGTAAAATTAGGGTTTGCTAGGGTTTGCATTTCCTTTCAGCTTTTCAGTTTCTTTCTGCAAGTAGATTAGCCTCCTTTGAGTTAGCTTTCATCCATCAGTTAAAAAGCTTCTTCTAAGAGCTCATAGAAGTTGGCTTAAGCTCCTAGCAGACTTGTGCCAGCTGACCAAGTGACATCCGCGGCAAGAGCTAGTACTTGTGCATACAGCACCGTCGCTTCCAAGTTTGTTACGAACTACCGGGTTGATAAAAGTAAAGAAGGGAGTCCCAGGAGTTGCAGCATTATTGCTGCAATACTAGATCCCACCATCTTTTTGGCGTCGTTGCCGGGGAAGCATCAGAGTATGTGTGATTGCTGCTTTTCTTCTATTTTCTACTACAACCTTCTGCTAAGTAGTTTATTTCATTTCTATTCTGCAATTTTATTTCCACAAAAGTAGACTAGACATTTTCTGCTTTCATAGACTAGCATTTCAATTCTGCAAGCGTAGATTAGCATTTCAATTCCGCAAGAATAGATTAGCATTTCAATTCTGCAATTTCAATTCTGCAAGCGTAGATTAGCATTTCAATTCCGCAATTTCAATTCTACAAGTGTAGCTTAGCATTTCATTCCTGCAATTTCATTTCAGCAATAAATATTTTAGTTAGCTACAGTTCAATCTATTTCAGTTTTGCAGGTACAAGCAAAAAAAAAAACACAAAAAACAAAAAACAAAAAAAACAAAAAAACAAAACAAAAAAACAAAAACAAAAAACAAAAAACAAAAAAACAAAAACAAAAACAAAAAAAAACAAAAAAATAAAAAACAAAAAACAAAAACAAGGGGAGGCCCTCAAACTGAGGATGACTAGGGGCTGCCATTAATGTGATGACCAGGAACACTATGCTTAAACTCAACCTTCAGAGTTCCTTAAGAAATACCTCGACAGTACTGCAGTTAGCAGACCGCTCCACCGTGACTCCCGAAGGGATTGTGGAAGATGTCCTGGTCTTTGTTGACTCTTGGGAGTACCCTGCGAACTTCTTGGTCCTTCAGCCAAAGGCAAAACTCACTAGATACCCCCTCATTTTTGGAAGGCCTTGGTTAGCTACTATGGATGCTTACATCAGTTGTCAAGCTGGGAGCATGACCATCAAGAATGGGCCTATGTCCAAACAGCTAGTCCTATACCCTCCTGCCCAACCTCTGCTAGAACATGACTTACCACTCTGGTTGGAAGAGGGAGATGAGGATGAGGTCTACTCTGCACCATTGTGCACAGTAGAAGCTACCAGGGGAGGCCCTCAAACCGAGGATGACTTGATTGAGAATTTGATTCAAAATCCACCTCCCGGTCCACTGTCATTAGAGGAGTTGGTGGAAGGTACCCAAGCCAATGCTTTAGTGGACCTCTACATGGCTGATCCAACCTCTCCCAGAGTTAAGAATGTGGAATTTGGCCCCAGAAGAACCTCAAAGATCAGCTCAACCCTACCTCCCTCCTAGGAGAAGGAGCTATGTAGCTTATTGAACCATCATTTGGATGCTTTCTCTTGGAGCTATAAGCAGATGAAAGGATTCCACCCTTCGGTCTGTACCCATCACATTTACATTAAAGAGGATTGTAAACTAGCCAGGCAGCCATAGAGGAGAATGAATCCAGCCCTTAAAGACATTGTCAAAGAAGAATTGCAAAATTTGTTAGATGCAGGATTCATCTACCCCATCTCTGATAGTGAGTGAGTCTCACCTCTGGTGCTTGTGCCCAAGAAAAATGGGAAGTGGAGAATTTTTGTATATTACCGAGAACTTAAAAAAGCCACCAAGAAGGACCATTTCCTTTCGACTTTCAGAGATCAAGTGTTGGACAGACTGGCAAGGAAGAAGTTCTTCTCTTTCCTAGATGGGTTCAGCAGGTATAATCAGATCCAAATTAGTCCAGAGGACCAAGATAATACCACCTTCACTTGTCCATGGGGTACCTTTGCCTATTGGGTCCTTCCCTTAGGGCTATGCAACGCTCCTGCCACTTTCCAAAGAGCAGTATTGAGCTATTTGCTAAACTAGTTCATGATTCGGTGGAAATCTATATGGATGACTTTACTCCTTATGGGTCCAACTTGCAAGAAGCATTGTCTAACCTGGAAAAAGTTTTAACCAAGTGTATTGAGATGAACCTATCCCTCCGTCCTGAAAAATGTGAATTCCTGATGATTGAAGGGATTGTGCTAGGTCATACCATTTCTCAGCAAGGATTACAAGTGGATCCTAACAAAATTGCTATCATCCAAAAGGTTCCACCTCCTCAAAAGGTAAGAGATATTCAGAGTTTTCTAGGCTTAGCAGGATATTATAGAAGATTCATTAAGGATTTCAGTAAGCTAGCCTCGCCATTGTTTGGCCTCTTAGGGAAAGATGTTGAGTTTAAATGGACCGACGACTATCAAAGGGCTCTGGATGAGTCGAAAGATAAGCTGGTATCCGCCCTGATCTTGAGAGGTCCAAACTGGGCCCTACCTTTCCACATCTACACTGATGCCTTGAACAAAGCCATAGGGGTATCCTTAGGACAAGTTGAGGAGAAACTACCATATGCCATATACTTTTTCAGCAAAAACTTGTCCAAGGCAGAGATGAACTATACTGTAACCGAAAAAGAATTCCTGGCTGTAGTCCATTCCCTAAACAAGTTCAGACACTACATCACTGGTTATCAAACATTCGTACACACTGATCATGTTGCGATTAGATATTTAATGAATAAGCCTGATGTAAATGCTTGTATCATTAGATGGTTATTTTTGTTGCAACAATTTGATTTGACTATTGTCGACAAGCCAGGCAAGGAAAATGTTGTTGCTGACTTCCTGTCTAGATTGGATTTGCCAGCAGGTGAAGAAGGGACAGTGGATGACAAGATGCCAGATGAACACCTGTTTTCTATTTCAGTACTCTCTCCATGGTTTACTAATATAGCAAACTACTTGGTCTCAGCACAGTTCCCTCCACATCTATCCTCAAAGGAGAAGAGCAGAATTGTGAGGAAGAGTGCCCCATTCACTTGGATCAGGGGAAACCTGTTTAAACTTGGCCCAGATCAGATCTTGAGGCATTGTGTTAGGGAGGAGGAAGTCTTTGACATCCTCCTAACCTGTCATGATGGGCCCCGTGGAGGCCACTTTGCAGCAAAAAGGACTGCCTTCAAAATTCTACAGGCAGGCTACTATTGGCCTACTATTCATCAAGATGTCAGAAGATACATCAGCCACTGTGACCAATGTCAAAGGATGGGGAAATCGACTCCAAGGGATGAAATGCCCCTCCAACCTCAAGTGACCTTCAAGCCATTTGAGAAGTGGGGCATGGATTTTGTGCGTCCTATCAACCCTCCTTCAAAGCAAAGGTATTACATCATTGTGTGCACCAACTACCTGAAAAAGTGGGCAGAAACAAAGGCAATCAAGGTAGCGACAGAAGAAAAAGTGGCTGAGTTTTTAAGGGAAAATATCTTCTACAGGTTTGGCTACCCAAGAGAGTTAGTCACCAATCAAGGAAGCCAGTTCATCTCTAACCTGATTGAAGACCTTCTCGCTCATCACAAGATCAAGCACAGAACTTCCACCCCGTATCACCCACAAGCAAATGGGCAGGTGGAAGTCACTAATAGAGCATTAGAAGAGATTTTGAATAAGGTGGTGAGCAGCAGCAGAAAGGATTTGGGCAGATTGCTTGGTTGAGGCCACCTGGGCCTACAACACCACTTGGAAAACTATAACAGGTTCCACACCGTATGAGTTGGTCTATGGGAAGAAAGCTTTGTTGTCCATAGAATTCGAGTACAACACATTGAGGGTGGCAGCTCAGCTGGACCTAGATCTCAGCTATGTACAACGGGAAAGATTACTACAGCTGAATGGATTAGATGAACAGAGAATGCAGACCCTCCTCCACTCAGAAGTGGTTCAACTCTAAAGAAAGATATGGCATGACCGACACCTTAATGAAAAGCAATTTCAGCCAGGAGATTAGGCACTGCTGTATGACTCAAGATACAAGGATTTCGAAGGCAAACTAAGGACAAGGTGGTTAGGACCATATATAGTGGAGAAATGCAACGACAATGGTTCAGTCCTTATCAGGACCATTGATGAAGAAGCCATCCCCATGCTCGTCAATGGGCATCGATTGAAAATCTACAGGAAACCCCTTTCGAGGCAGGAGTTCATTGAAAATTTGGATAAATCAGTGATGGTAGTGGAGCAGGGCCCTGCCTCTATTCCACCCACACCTTGATCATCAAAAAAAAAATGGAATAAAAAGATCCCTCGGTGAAAACTTCTTAGAGGCGCCCGAGGTAGACAATGAGGGTGAAAACCTCATGGAGGCGCCCCAACTGTCTCTCAAAAAAAAAAAAATTGGAATAAAAAGATCCCTAGGTGAAAACTTCTTAGAGGCGCCCGGGGCAGACAATGAGGGTGAAAACCTCATGGAGGCGCCCTAGCTGTCTCTCAAAAAATAAAAATAAAACAGGCCTAATCTTTGTGAAATAATTGCAGGTTGCAGGGAATACATTGCAGGTAAGAATGGTCGCACAAAACAAGGATAGGGGTTTGTACCAGGCTACATGACATCCCTACAGACACTCCCTCCATGACCACTCACCTTTCCTAGGATTTGATCACATTCAAGTTGAAATTCCACCTTCTACAGGAAGTTCTGGGCTTTCTACAGGAAGTTCTTGGCTTTCTACAGGAAGTTCTGGGCTTTCTACAAGAAGTTTTGTATTTCTACAGGAAACATCCTGTAGAACCTTCGGGCGAGCCAAAATCGATTTTGGAGGGGAATCTGAAGATTGGAATATGTTTGTTAGGCCTGCGGCCACCCCTGTTTCCACCCATCACCATATGGCACCCTGTTCCATCTCTTTACACCTCTGTCACCCACTTGGTTATGTGTTCCTGCACAGTCATACAAGAAACCTTGTTTTCCTCAAATTGACAGCAAGAATTTTTAGTGACAAGTCAAATAACAAAGTTGCGCTCACCCTACCTATCCAAGCTCCATCTAGACTCTTCATCAACGAATCCCTCGTCAATAATATAGCCCTGCTCGTTTAGCCTGCATCCTAGGAGGAGAAGTAGCTATAGGACATCCTACAGGAATCATGTAGTAGTTGATCCCTTTGGAAGACATACTTTGGAGGCAGGGATAGCTGAAACCAGCAGAGAGTACATGCAAAAGGCTCCTCTTGGACGTGAAAACATCCTCGACAGGCGAAACCAAACAGAACCTATGCATGCAGCGTTGACAACTGAAGGATCAGGTTCCAAAACCGTGCGTACAACATCAACAAATGAAAGAATGGGATCTAACACCCACGCACGAGGCAAAAGTAAGCGGAGCAGTGGCTCTAAGACCCGAAGTCTGCATAACGCATCCACGGCCACGCAGGTAAGTGTCTAAACTCATTCGTCAATTGCATAAACTATATTTCGAAAACTGCATGTCTATGAAAATGGTTCGGATTGAACGGGATCGATGGCTAGTCAACTGGCCACCCTCAGCCAGTCACATGGCTTCGTGGGACCTGAACAAGCTTAGTTACATTCAAAATTGCCAACGAGACGTGCAGTTGACACGTGTGGAGTGTCCAATCGGGGAAAATCATCGGGACTGGCAGTGGTGGCGGCGGTTAATGGCAGAGGAGAGGTGATGGCGGTCAAGGACATGCAAAGAAATGATGGTCATGACGTTGGATCAACGATTCGGTCCAGCCACCTCATCCCCTCACCATGAATTGCGCCACAGTTCAAAAATGCTCAGTTGAAGACTCTCACCACCCATTGTTCATTTGCACTCGCAATGTCCTCGGCCGAAGTACGCATCCTCTACTTCCAAAATCTGTTAACCCATCGTCCTCCACTGAGCTTTTCGGCCTGTTTCAAAAATCTCCTACGTACCGGGCTCGTTCAAAGGCACAATGACATCCTACAAAAGTTGGCAAGAGTTCTACAGGAAGAAGCTCTACAGGAAGTACGACACAGTTTTTCGGAGCAAGGAAACCTGGAATTTTCTTCGTCGAATTTGGAGTTCCGAGAGAGGTAGGCTCGAAAACACTCTTCCATGCATGGTATGTTTCGAAAAGGTGGTGAATTGAACTGTCTTGAATTGGAGAGTCAGAGACAAGTCTGTCTGTGAGTTGGAAATAGCAGTTTGCCTGTGTGTTGCACAAAATTTCTCAGTCAGTTCTACGTCAAAATTCTCCTCCACGATTCTTGTTAAAAAAAATTCTCCTGTAGGAAAGATATACAACTGTGAGAGCTAGCCTATGTATGAAGAATTTGAATTTACATGGTTGTATGTATGTTGGGGATGAAAATTGAGCTCTGTACTCTGTCTGTGGAAACCCAATTTTTCATTTCATAAACGGACAACCGAGTTTTGGTCAGCAACAACCTTAAAACCAGCGAATTGGTGCAAATTAAAATTTAAACACCCAAGAGATCCCTTCTTGAAGTTCAAAGGAGGAAACCATAAACATCATTCCCTTTTCTGATCAGAGCATAAAACAAAGCACTCTCACCATGCCAGGGGGGTTTATCAGGAAAGAACCCTCGGATCCCAGTAAGTTGCGTGAGCATCCTGAGGTGGTGAACCTCTTCACCCGTGCCAATTGGATGTCCTTTTGTGACAAAATTCAAGGTCATGACGATGAGATAACGAAGGAATTTTTAATGTCCCTGCAACCTAAATCAAATACATAGGCCACAGTGAATTTCAGAGGGTTGACCCTAGAGGTTACCCCTGAGCTCATTAGTCGAGTTACTGGTTTGCCATTAGGGATACCTTGGAGCAAAGAGGAGAGGTCATTGGGCCAAGCAGCCAAGAAAGCATTCTTTCTGCCCAAGGAACATCCTGCAGAAGACAAGAACGGGGTCCAAAGAGCCAGCTTACATCCTCTTTGGAGCGAAGTTAGTTTCCAAATCATGAAATACATTACCTGTGAAGGGAGGTTCAGCATTCTCTATGGCTATCATTTCAGGTTGCTGAGTGAACTAAGACATGGAATGGATTTACCTCCAAAAAAGAAGTTAAGCATCCCCTATTTTATTCTACAATCATCAATTGAATGTGGCACGAAATTGAATGAAGGGACACCGAATCAGCTAGCCCATCATGGGCTCATCAAAATTTTAGTGGAAGATGCCCTCCACACCTACACTGTCCCCCTCTCTTGGGAGATTTTCTGAAACATGTCCAGAGATGACGATATTTGAATTCTGGCCGAGGAACTCACCTCATCCAGCAGTGAAGAAGGGAAACACACTAAAACAGGAGAGAAAGACAGTGGTAAAGAACCACAAGGCAAACAAACACAAGAAGGACAGAAAAAGGAATGGGGAAGGGCAAAATTGCTGAGCTTGAAACTGTGGGAGGAACAACGGCACAAACACCCAGGGAAAAACGATTGCAGAGTAGAGCAGAAAGGACTGAAAAATTCCAAATAAAGGAGGGCACAGCGAAGGCAACCACACAGAAATTAAAAGGAAAGACACATCCGGCCAAGCAAACCGAAAAAGTTGGCACAGGACTTTCTACAGGAAGCATGAAAATAGTTGATAGAGGACTTTCTACAGGAAGCATGAAAACAGTTGACACAGGACTTTCTACAGGAAGCATGAAAATAGTTGACATAAGACTTTCTATAGAAAGCATGAAAATAGAAAAGCAAGAGGAGAAATCACCTGAGATTTTGGCCAGGGAGGCAACAGTTGTACTGGCTACCTTAAGCACATCTCCAAAACAAAAAGGGAAGCGAAAAAGGGAGCCTTCCATGTACTTTAAGGCAAGAAGGAGCACGCAGATCAAAGCTGGCAGACCCTAACCACAGTCAAAGGAGCCAATTACTATTGAGGACACCACAGCTAAACAAAAGGAAAAGTCTCCTTCAAAGGCATCCATCACCTATGAACGAGGAAGCCCAAAAACGTCCACCTGGAGAGAAAGGATTAAAATGATGGACACAAAGATATCTCTACAGGAAGCTGAGATAGTTCTACAGGAAACGCTGGCTAAGCTAAAGGAGACCAAGGAATTGGAAGAAAAGGCAGCTAAATCATCACAGGAGGAAGAAAAGGCTAAGAACATTTTGGAACCAAGCCCCCAACCTAGCTTAGGCTCCTACTATAACTTGTTAGAGGCCGGAAAGATAATTCCCCAAAAATTCACGGTGCTACTTTTCTTTGCACTAGAAGAAGAGAGAGTGAGGACCCACACTTGGATGAAGATTGCCAAGTCCAAGGGTGTGGCAGACATAGGTCCCCTAGAAGAACAACTCAAGGAGGAAAGAAAGGAATTGGATATGGTAAGGCATGTGGAAAGCAGCCAACGGGACAAGCTATAGGAAGAAAACGAGCTACTAAAACAGCAGCTACAGCTACAGGGACACTATAAGGAAGGTAGGCCCCACATCTTGGGAGAACAATGGCAACATGAAAAGCCCACAGTAGACAAAGAAACCCCTGATGGACAACAAAGAGGAGATGGGCTGCAGGCTAAAATTGAGGCACTAACTAGACAACTACAGGAGAAGGAATTGCAAGCAGCATAGGAGATACAATCTCTAAGGCAACATGTACAAGAGAAGGAGGCCCAACTGGCATGCATGGCCAGCTGGGTAGTAGAGGCCATGCAGTGTAGGAAACCTACCAAATCATATGCCTTATACCTTAAGGATCAATGGTTGCAGTTCCAGATTAACACCTTCGCCCAAAGGGGCACCACTCCATTTCAAAACTACCATCAATTCATGGCTTTATGTGACAGTAGCTCATCAGAGGACAAGGCCAAATTATCAGATTTCTACTTACACAACTTGGCCCTTCCCAACATGAATTTGTGGGACCCCAACACTGTGGTAGGAGATGTGCAACTGATGGCCATGGCCTCTTGGCTAAATCATGAAGAAAAGAGAGCAGTAGAGGTCCGAAATGTTATGGACAGGGAACTAAAGGAACCACTAATGATCAGAGCAGAGCTGGAGGATCCCTCAACATTCATATACACCCTCCAGCACTTGGCCAATAACTCTCAGGCCCTACTAGATTACATTGAACGACAAGCTCAAGCCATAGCCCATTTTGAGGACATGGAAAGACTGTTGGGGGATAACTGCATTCATGCTTGCACACAGAGGTGGAACACACTATCCCACAACCTAAAAATAAGAGAATACCACTCCCCAACAACGATGAGGTAGGCCTTGGCAAGAGTACCCCTCTACAAACAGTCCATGTAGAATCTTCAAGCCAGCTGGATCGGCCTAAATTTCAGTCCTCCCTTACTTTTGGGGCTGCTAGAAGGAGTCAAAGAAGAGGAGGAACACAGGCAGTGGGAAGAAGTGGAAACAAAAGCAGGATTTCATGACCGTGAAGAAGATGTCACCTCGGAGGCCTGGGATATGAGAGAGGCGGTCAAGGCAATCAAGGATGATGAGCTGGATTAGTTGCTCAGAGGATGAGCAACCCATTTAGCAGGGGGTGATGATGAGCCCCAGAATTGGGTAACTTATTGGGCTCATTTTACCTAATTGTTCTTCATCAATCCATCATTTTTCATAGTTTATGCATTTTTTTTTAGTATATTTATGTTATTTGAACGAATGAGAGTAGTCACTTGACCAAGAAGGCTAACACGTGGTTATTGCAGATTTTTGGACAAATTTTGGACTAAGGCCAAGCAATTATGAGCCAGATGATAGCCAAGCATGAAGGAACAAGGGTGAGGATTCATAGGAAGGGTGTCTCCTTCATTAAATGGCCCCTTCCTCAAATTCTCCACCCTCAGCTCGGAGTTCAGTAGGCCACCGAAAAGGATTCCCAAGGGCAACCGAGCAGTTTTGTGTAAAGTGACTGATCACTGGCAGTTTGAGCAGCCGAGCCCCTTGAGTTAAGGACAGCTGTTGGAGACCCTCATAGTGCATAAATAGGAAGGCTTCTAGCCTTTGTAGGTTACTTTTTGAACAGTTGTATTTTGCACTATAGTGTTGTTAGTCTCTCAGCTCACTTTGTAGCATCTGTTGTACAACTTTCTTTGTGACATGGTTATTTTTGAGTAATGGAAAGCAGTTTCGTTTGGCACCAGTTCTAAGCTTTTTCTTAGGAGCCTATAGCTCTTGGGGTTGGGCCCAACCCAGGTGCCAAGGCTTCCTTTGTATACTGTTATTTCTTTTTAGTGTTTTTGAAAAATAGTTTTTGTTAAGTAGATTAAAATCTTGCTTGGTTACCTAGATCGTTGTTAATGATTAAAAAGGCTTTTCATGTTCAAATTAATTTGATAGGTTAATAACAGAGAATAGCTTCAGAAAAAGGCTATCAAGCACCTCTAATCTCACCTCTCCCTCAGTAGGACCATGAGCTGGGACCAAGGTGTCCTTGTTGCCACCAAAAACACTAGCTTTTCTTCATCATGCAATTATTAGTGTTAGATTCTCATTTGCAGAAGTTGATACCAGTTGTGGTTACATGCTCAGGTTCATCATTGCTTAGTTTTCATAGCTATTTCACATGATTTTGTTGCAAATAAACTTCTATTCATTTTCCTTGTTGTTATTTAGGTCATATTACGTTAAAGTAGCTAAGTCCTTGATTTTCCGAGTCTTTTTTTGTTCAGTTTGAGGAATAACTTGCAGAGCACCCATAATACCTCTCTATCTACCCGTACTCCATCAATCCCACCTGCTCCATCCTCTAACTCGGATTCTTGCCTTACATTTGCCACACTCTCTCGCTTTGCCCTAATTTCCATATTTTTGTGCAACATTGCTCTACCCCCCCTTGAACAAATCTAACCATCCTCACCACTCCTCAGCTCCCTCCACCAAGTCCTGGACCTCCTCACACCCTTATCTCACCTCCATACCCACTTCTTTACCTTTCTTCCTCCATCAACCCTCCAAAATTTCCTTTCAGAACATCCTGTAGAACCCCTGCAGACTTCCTGTAGAAGCTCAAGAAAGTGGTTTCTTGATATCTGAACATTGTGAAACTCTCTTCAAGGGTGCTAGGGACCCCTTAGGCTCTCTTCTCACCTTCCCAACCTCCTACCAGTGCCTCGCCAGTTCCATTCCTCACCTCACCTTTGCATAGTCAAAAACAGTTAAAGCACATGCATGATAGTTCTGACAACTCACTCAAAAATACAAAAAATGTTTTTTTTCAGATGTTACTATAGAAGTAGCTTAGACACATGCATTTTTACCTTCCTAGAAGTCAATTTCATCTCTTTCAATAGCTTTCATCATCTTTCTTGCATCAGTAGGGCTAGCTGGTAAAATTAGGGTTTGTTAGGGCTTGCATTTCCTTTCAGCTTTTCAGTTTCTTTCTGCAAGTAGATTAGCCTCCTTTGAGTTAGCTTTCATCCATCAGTTAAAAAGCTTCTTCTAAGAGCTCATAGAAGTTGGCTTAAGCTCCTAGTGGACTTGTGCCAGCTGACCAAGTGACAGCCACGGCAAGAGCTAGTACTTGTGCATACAGCACCGTCACTTCCAAGTTTGTTACGAACTACGGGGTTGATAAAAGTAAAGAAGGGAGTCCCGGAGTTGTAGCATTATTGCTGCAATACTGGAGCCCACCAATAGTGGAAGAAGGAAGAGACAAAACTATGGATGGCACAGCTGGCGGAAAAGCACGGGAAAGAATAAGAAATGGCTAAGGCATAGGCGATGCGTGATGCTGCGAAGTTAGAAGAATAGCAGCAGAAAACAGTCAAAGGGCAGAATTCACCTTCGCTTGAACCGGAGATAGACACAAAACAAGGTGGCATAGACCCACAAGAAACTTCCACCTAGCACAAGCGTTCGCAACCACGAGAGCAGGTAGGGCCATGAAAGAAAACAAAGGCCTCGAAGACATCTTTCGACCCTATCACCCTTACTAAAGGGGACTTGCATAATATCGGCGAAATAGTGAGGGATGTCACCGCGGAGGCCCTCCAGTAGTTTGAGGAACAACACCAGTTGATAATGGGGGCTCTCCAAACACAAATACAGGAGTTGCAGGTGCACAGTCCACAAGCTGGCATAGTGTCCACTAGCTTCACAGTCACACTTCAGCTATAGAGGAAATGTTGCACGCCAAGATGACCAACACAATAGTGCTACCAGATGGAGCACTCATCACAGAGAATGAGGCTGAAAGGCCTACGGTAAGAAATTTGAAAGGGGTCGGGTTAAACATGGTTGCACTCCTTGGGAGACACTCTATCTTTTGCAGGATGGAGTCACCGCAGAACTTCGGGCCAAGGAGAGTCGCGCTCTACAGGTAATGAGAAAGAAGCACATCAACATTGACCAGTTGAGCCTACAACACAACTAGGTAGTGTATCAGAACAAACAGATAGTACAGGTTGTGGACGAAGCCTGCTAGATGGTCCCGGAGTTGGCCATCCAAGCAGAGTAACCGATGGAGGCGCGTGTCTGAAAGTTAGCCAGAGGGGTGCATGAAGCAAGAGAAGAGATGGCCAGGGTTCATATGGAGTTGAACTTGCATATCATAGAGCTTCAATTGAAGGCTCAACCTTCAACTTTGCCAGATTTCAGAGAACAGCGTACCACCGCAGTCACAACAACAATGGCGGTGGTTGACAATGCAGTGACAGACTGCATGAAGCTATTCAAACAATCGTTCGAGGTCCTAACCACCCTGCAGGAGGACCCGAACATAGAGCGCCTAGAGATAGAGGCGCACAAGATGCAACAGAGATATGATGATTAAAAGGGATTGAGTATATGGTTGTCCTTACATAGAGGCTTGCAAGGATGCAACAAACAAAGGCGCTCAAGGAGTAGGTGGATGTCACTCGGCATAAACAGGCAATTTTGAAAGCATGCCTATAGTCATGGATCGATGAGGCTTATACAATTACAGCCTCCATTGAAGCAAATATCATGCAACTAAAAGAAACTTAGGAGAAGATTCAGGGTAGCAGTTCAATAGCAGCGATCACCAAATAGCGCATAGAGGAAGTCCAGCAGGCAGTCGCTCACTATCGAACTTGCAGCAATCCAATCAGAGTTGGGAGGTCTTTGTGCTAAGATCTCCACACCTACAGAGTGACTCAAGGGCAAGTCACGATGTTTGTGTTGGGGCCTGTTGGGCGCGGGATCCCCCAAGGATAGTTTTGGGGCTAAGAACCCAAATTTTGGTCCAACTTTGCAATTACAATGTAAAGACTCCACATTTTGTGGGCGCGGAGCATGTAGTTGTTAAAAATTCATAGGGTTGTCCACCCTTATTTATATAATGTAATGTCGGTTGTAGAAGATCTACCCATGGTCTGCAGACCATGGAATTGTATAAATAGCGCAAAGCTCTAAGTATTCAAAGGCATCTAATATAATCTAAGATAAGATAATGAAGATGTATGCGAGATAGCTCTGAAGTGTAAAGTCTAGTTTTGGGTCGTAGCATAGGAAGAGGCTCTGCAGCTGAGTTCGTAGAGGCCTAGTAGTCTGTGCCTAAGTGTACGGACCCCTGCAACTGAGCGTAGGGTGAGTCGAGTCTGTAATCATCCAAAAGTATTAATAAATAGAAGTTTCTATCATTTATGTGCCTTTATTTCCTATTTATGCATCTATTATATTGGGTATGAAGTTCACTTCTAATGCTTATAATATGTGCGAATGTGTATGATTGTATTGGTTAAGTGGATGCAAGTAAGAACATTTGTTTACGTGTAAGTTACTTAGCCTAGTTTGGAGAATAGCGTAGTTTTTTGCCTTAGCATCGCGAAAGCATCTCAGCCACTGATTAGGGCTGCGTGAAAGCCATTGGTAACAGATCGCGAAGGTGCTGAAGGTTAGAACAGGGCATGAAGCAACCTGTGTGAAGGCAGGTCTAGTTGGAATAAACTGACATCACATCCATCTCAAGGGTGTGGAAACTTGGTTCCAGCATCCCCCCATACTGCTTCGGGTGAGACTTTAGTCCGCACTCCAAGGACTGATGTTGAAAGGGCCAGTAGTGTAGGGATTTGTTTGGCTAACTAACTTTGAACCTAGCACAAGCCCCCTCAAGCCAACATCTGCCCATGGTATCTTGTAGATCTGGTCAAGGGAACTATGATTATTTTCTAATCCATGGTTAATGGATTGGGGTTTATGAATGCTTGGACATGTATATATATGTATTTTAACATTGAAAGGAATATAATGAAAAATCAATCTAGTAGCCCCGATTTTGGGATCAAGGAGAATCTTTGTGTATTTATTTTATATTCTTGCAATTGTTTCTTTTCTGTATTTTTTCTTTTTAATTCATATGCATGTTATTTCTGTAAAGAATTAAAACCTACATGAAACATGAAATGTGTCCCTCCTTCATTGATATGATGTAATGGAGTGAATGTCATGAAATCAAATCCTAAACTAATTGCAGAAATGGAAATGTTACTCTATTTTCAAGAAATGGAAATGTTTCTTGTTCAAATGTAAATTCTAATCATAACTGTAGAAATCTAAAGGCTATACTACTTACAAAAATTTAAACATTAAGCTAATCGGAAAATGTAAATGTTGCATTGAAAGGAAACCTAGTCTATGGAATGGAAATAACAATGATTGAAATAGAAACCCTAGCTTAAAAATAAAGAAAGAAGAATAATCTAAATTGCATGGAGTAAAGAGCATGTAATCAATCACTACATTCCAAAGAGATTATATCCATTGATAGAGTTCAATAGATACTTCATGTGACAATCATTATTGTGTTATTCAATTCAATTTGTCCACTAACCCAAATTGTTGAGATGTGTTCCAGGGGTAAAAAGGAAAGTTAAAAATGGTCTTGGGTCCTCCTCGATCACGGATTTAGAGCCTAGGTATCATTATTCAAGACTAAGGGAGAAAAACCAAGCTTTTGGATTGAATATGGTCACGTTTAGGGAGTGTTATAGGACTGCTACAGGGCTACTATAGGACTTTTACTCATCGAGATAATTTGATGAATGTGTAAGAAAATCAAATGAAAATGAGATGTGGCTCTTTTTTATTAATTAGAATTTTGTAGGACTTCATTTCAAGTGGAACACTCAAAAATACCCCTATTAACATGTGATAAAAAATAACATAAAATTACTACTATAAAAACCAGAAATTCAAGAATTAGTGAGCTAGTTAACCTATCAAATGCCTAACCTGATCAAGTGAAAATGACATGGGGTAAAAGAAAAAATATTAAATTCAATTTTTTTAGGACTTAACCCAAGTGGAATCAACTCAAAATAGCCTCATTAACATGTGCTACAAAATAGCATAAAATTACTACTATTTTGCTACAAGAGACTTCTAGAAATTCTAGATTTGTGAACTAGTAAGCCAATCCAAGTAGCTTAATGATGAATATAAATTTTCAAAGTTGTTATAAAGATGAATCATGCTTGTGAATCTATAAATAACCTACAAAACAACTCACTTCAATCATTTAACCAATATGACCTACAACAAATAAACACGAATAGTAAATGCAGAAATAAGAGATGCTAATGAAAAAGAAATTCAAAGGAAATAAAGAAATTGTACAAGAGGGCTTTGAGGCTCCTAGGATGGCCAAGCCCAAGATAATCAGATTCCTATGAACGAAATCATACTTTAGAAGCTAAAAATGGGACCAAAATTCATTATTTGAATCAATCCAAGTACATCCCTGCTAGAAATGAAAGTGGAGCTGCTAAATAACAAGTTTTCTCGACAAGAAGACTAGGAAATACATGCCTCTATACGAAAGTTCAAATTTTTACTTATGCAAAGTGATTAGTAAGCATTCTCCTTGAAAGGAGGTAACTTTCCCCTCCAAAATCCCTCAAAAAGTAGATCTATTTCCCAACACTAGGAATTTGCATTAAATGACATGGAGCACATTCCTAGATTTTCTCAATCATTGGAGCTCCATAATTTGTCAATAATTTCATGATATTTTGTTTATTTTTTATCTGATATTGGTCCATCCTATAATAGGGAGAAATTCACTATATTATCTCGTTTAGAATTTACTCAATATTCTGCAAAAATAAATAATATTAGGCACATAATATGAAATTATCTATAAACCTTCCTATGAATATGTTTAAGCTAAAAACAATTATTAAGTGTATAAGAAGAGATTTAATATAGCCTTTATGTGCCTAATAAAGGTTATATGGACCTTAATTTTTGTCTAATTTGGAGGCTCGTCATACCCCCTACTGAAATTGTTTCTAATCCTCTGAGCAACATATCCATGTTCTTGCCTTATTGTTCTTCTTTTATGCCTCAAATGACTTTTATAATGTCCCCCACTATTGTGGATGTAGCTTCATCTATTGAGTGTAACCATGCACGCACTTTAATTTCTTATTTTTTCTTTGGCTCAATCTTTAATTCTGCTCCTTCTTTGATTTCTCCCCTCTTAATCTCAACTTCTTCTTTTGCTAAGTCCTCCTTCTTATGGTTTGAGAGCAATTTTGTCCACTATCAATATTCCTGAGCAACTTGTGACTTTCCTGTACCACTTTCTCTTCATCTTGTAGTAACTTTGTTCTTTCATGTGGCATATTTGTTCCTTCCTGTAGCCGCTATGTTTTCTCCTGTAGCAACATTGTTCCTTCCTGTAGCAACATTGTTCCTTCCCATAGCAGCTATGTTTTCTCCTGTAGAATGTAGAATTTACTCAAAAACTATATGAATATTTTAAGGAGAAGATGCCACTTACCCCTCTTGGGATGAATTATTTATGTTTGAGGGGGTTTGGAGGAAGGTTCTCGGTGGTTTGGACCCTTTTTCACCTCTCAGCTCGATAATATATCACCTCCTCTGCAATCCTATAGCATTGTTGGTACAATTGTAGCATTGTTGGTACTCCTATAGCACTTATGGTACTACTATAACAATGAATCCAAATCTTGTAGAAGCTATTATTTTCATGCCAAGAGGTGGTGGGTCCACCATTTAATTTTTATTTTTATTTTTATTTTTTTAATTTTATTGTTATTTTATGTTTTATTTTTTTCAAAATTTTCTCTTTTTTCATTGCATGCAAATTAAAATCAAAGTGCTTTTATTTGACTAAGTTGTCCCTCACCTACCCCTTCACACTCCTTATCTTTCATCACAGCCAAATGATTACAACCCACTTTCTCAATTCCTCTTCACTTATGTCTTGTTCCTCTCCCACACTTGTGGGTGTGTTGGTGGAAAGGTGAAGTTCACTCTTAAATAAGCTTGGAATTTCTCTACTACTTATTTTAGCTATAAAAATACTTTTTCCTTCATACACTTGCAACGTTTTTCAATCTAAAATAAGTTCATAGGAAATTTTTAGAGGTTTGCATACCCGAGCCTTACCATGGGTGTGTTTTTGCAGGTGATGATGGAGTTGCTGATGTGACCATTGGATTTTTGATATGACCATTGGAACACTAATATAATTGCTAGAACCTAATATCTTGTTGGAACTCTTCCTAAGGTGACTGATGGAACCTGGATGTAGTGTCTAGAAGGTTTATGTGACTATTGGAACTCCCTCTGAGGTACAAAATGTCACTTTCATCAATAGTTTTCCACTTGATGGAACATTTTCATTGTTGATTGAAGTTCCATGATTCAAGTGATCAAAATATAGGTTCCATGGATAAAAAACTATTACTGGAGATGAATAGTGATCTTGTAGCTTCCAAAAATTGAAGAAATGACTCTCCAATGTCTCTATAATGATTGGTTCTTCATTCTGGTGCTCTCAGTTATGGTCTTGTAGGGTAATTGCAAACTACTACAAGAATGTATTTCTTACTGTAGCACTCACAAAAACCCTTCTATGAAAAAAATATCCTTCAAATAATGCTTCCAAATACACTGATAATTCATGATCAATTTATGGACAAGGATCAAAATAGTTGGTTCTGGTGAAAGTAATGAAAGAAGAGGTGAAAATGGGGATTTTTCATGGATAAAGATGAATTTTTGGATGGAGAAGTGACTAAATGTTGTGGAGGATGGGTGATGGAGGTATGGTAGAATTATTCCTTTATTCCCCCAAGGAAACATATGATCTAACCCCTTTCTCTATATTGATCACAATCATGTAACAATTTTAGCAATTTCGATCAATCCTATAGGATTTCAAGACAATCTTGTAGCAGACTTGTTTTATCCATATCTCTCAAACGGTAGATTGGCTTGACTTAAAAAAAAAATTGAGAATTTTTCCATAATTTGTATGCATCTCTCCGTAAAACATCTTGGCCAATGGATGCATGAATCTTGAGAAAAAATTAAAATGGTTGCAGGTGATGGTGGCCAATTTCTCGAAAATTGTGCACTAGAATTTGCTAAAATTTCTTGAGCATGTTACCATCATCCTTGTGCATATCCCCATGAAACAACTTGTTAATCTTATATAAAAATGGTATTTTCTATGATTTATCACAATTTACTCAATGTTCCTTATCATCCTAATGACAATTTTCAATTATATCCAATAGCAATCACATTAACTTAAACACATTGATAGTAAATGTAGATAGAACTTAAAAATAAGTGCATAAGACAAGCCAAGACAAGAGGACACAAGATGTGGTGGATGCCAAGGACAAACCCCAACATGGGGAAACCCTTTGAGAAAATATTCTTATTACTCTTCAATAGTTCAATAGAGAGAGAAAGAGAGTACAAATATCAAAATTTGGTGCCCAAAGAAGTCCTACCAAATTAGAAGTGAATGCAGCCCTAACCAGAAAGTCAATCGTGGTAAAAGTTGGCCCAAAAGGTCCTCCAAGCAGCTCACTCAACAACAAAATAATGTGGCCTGCCAAGGGATTCAAATTCAACCCAAAATCAGCTCCATCAACCCATTCAAATTCTGCTATAATTTTGCGGTCAAACCCGAAAGTCAACATTGCAGTGAACTTAGTCAAAAAGTCCCCAAACACGTCGAAAATTGTGCCAAAGAATGTGGTCTGTAGAAATCGAAATTATGCCCACAAAACCGAATTCAACGCTCATCAAATACTCCAAGTCAATGTTATTCAACACACGCCCTAATCTCTGAAATTTTCGACCTCCAAAAGCATTCTAGAAATTTGTCCTCTTGCACATGTGCAAAGTAGAGAGCCTCCAAGTTGTATGAACAAATCAAAAGAGAAGAGAGAAGATGATGTGATGAGTTGAGATGGTGTCCAAATGAGAGAAGGGTCACTTCAATTTATACACTTCATTGAGGGTGAGGAGACACATCCATTGGGATTCATGAGCCTACATTTGACTAAGGCCGACCTTGACAATTTTCCCATGAGAAAGAATAAATTCAAAATTCCATTTCTGCTTGTCATAATGAGATGATATTTATATCTAAATTGTACCTCTCGAAAATAGGAATCCAAAGTAATAATCATCTCCATCATATGAGTTGTCCTAAGGTGGAAGTTGTCCCTCTCAAATAGGGATAATTCCACCTACCAATCCATCACCATGCCAACCTGTCATCATGTACCATCCCTGCCATCATTGCCCTGTACTGCTTTGCTCTGTTTAACCATGAATTAATAAAGAATAAGAAGTGTTTGAGACATAAGATCATATCACTCTCCATTGAAAAAAGTCATTCCTTAATCCCAGATCAATTTGTTGAACATCATGCATCATAGTCATAGGGAGTATGGTAGTACATGATGTTTCCATTGATAATGTTATGGTCTCTAACCATCTTTTCCAAAATCATTGGTCAGATGAGAGGTACTTCCCATGAGTCCCAGACTCTATGGGTAGGATGTGTGTCAAGGCATCAACGGGATAAGGTGAACCACTCATCTTAGGCATATTTCAATCATAGGGGAAGGTGAGCCAATCACCCTACATGCATGTGTCTGGGTAGGGGAAGGTGAAACACTCACCCTGTATCTAGTGCACCACTAGGGGAAGGTGAACCACTCACCTTATGGTCGCTCATAGCTCCAAGAAGTACCCCATGACCCCAGGAGCTCCCAGAGCTCTATGTCCAACTCATATGGGACCCTAATAGGAGGGTTGTTCCATGACTCCAACTCTCTCTTGGAAGGTTAAGAATTTGACCTTCCCCAAAGGCTTCATGAGAACGTTTGCAACCTTCTCATCCATCTTGATGTGTTGGAGCCTAACTACTCCCCATTGTACCATATCCATGATAAAGTGGTACTTGATATCAATGTGCTTGGAGTGGTTGTGGAACATGGGATTCTCTCATAGAAGAATCCCACTCTGGTTTTCGAATAAGATCACGGTGGTCTCTAGCACGTGCTCAAATAGTTCACTGAAGATATTCCTCAACCAAGCTACTTCACAACATGTCATACTCGCAACAATGTATTCGGCCTTGGTTGTGCTTAGTGAAACCGATTTCTGCTTCCTGCTCATCCAAGATATTGAAGCAGACCCAAAAGAGAAGCAGCACTCGTACGTGCTCTTACAGTCCACCACACTGTCATCCCAATCAGCATATGTATATCCATGTAGCCTCAAATTCTTGGTAATGTATCTTAGTCCATAGTAGATTGTGCCTCAGAGATATCTCAGGATATTCTTGGCAGCAATCCAATGAATATGATGAGGCTCAACCATATATTGACTCAACATGTTCACAGAGAAGCATATGTTAGGATGGGAGTTTACCAAAAACATCAGGGTCCCCACAAGTTGACAATGCTCGAGAGGGTTCACCAATCAGGGCCCAACAACTCTTCCACATAACTTCTTAAATTTGAGTTCCATTGGAGTAGTCACGGACTTGTAGTCCACCATCTCATATCTCTCAAATAACTTCAAATGTATTTTCATTGAGAAAGGAAAATCTCACCTCACTTTTTCCAAACCTCCAACCCTAGGAAATAATGCATCAATCCTAGGTCCTTCATCTGGAACTCGGAAGCCAAATCCCTCTTGCATTGATTAATGAGAGGTTCATCACATGTTAGAAAGAGATCATCCACATAAAGGACCAAAATGAGAGGTATGTCCTTTTCAACTTTGAAGTATAGGTTCAAGTCAACATCTCTCCTTGTAAATCCTAGCTTCATAAGATAGTAATTGATCCTCTCATACCAAGCCCTGAGGACTTACTTCAACCCATAGAGGGCATTCTTCAACCTGCATACATGTGTCTCATGATCTTGAATGTCAAACCCCTCAGGTTGTTCCATATATACTTGTTAAGTGAATTGTGCAAGAAGGAAGTTTTGACATCCATCTCGTGTAGGATCCATCCTTGCAAGGAAACAAGGGCTATAATCGAACAAATGGTGGTATATCAGGCAATCGGTGAAAATATCTCATCATAGTCTACTCCTTCATTTTGAGAGAAGCCTCAAGCTACAAATTTGGCCTTGAATTTCTCAACACTCCCATTAGCTACATTTTTTATCTTGTAGCGCCATTTTGAAGTGACCACTGACTTGTCCTTGGGTCTAGGAACCACATCCCAAACATCATTCTTCATGATCGACTCATACTCTTCGTTCATCGAATTCTTCCAAACTTCTTGTTTCACGACATCTTCGAATGTACAAGGCTCAGATTGAACAATGGTACTCATGGAATCTAAGTACCCTTGATACCTATTCAGCTTCTTGATTTCATGAAATATCCCCCTCTATGAAATATGTTTCTCAGCATCTTCAAGAGTATCTTTGAGCCACAAAGGCCTTTTCCTTGAAGTAGAGGACTCACTAGAAGGTGGATCAATAGGATCCATCAGACCTTCAACATCGAGCATCGGTTCATCAAACGAAGGTTCATCTTGCCTATCTACATCAACATCATCATTGTCCTTCCTTGGAACAGGAAGATCTCATATCTTTCTAAGAGAAGAATCTTCATCGAAAGTGACATCATGACTCAATTCCACTTCCCTTTGACCAAGCACATAGATTCTATATGCCTTCAAAGTTTCATTGTAGCCCAAAAACGTTCCTTTCTTCCCATATGCATCTATTTTGTTTCTTTCCTCTTTCTGTACATGAAAATATATAGGACAACTAAACATTTTAAAATGAGAGACATCAGTTTTCTTACTGGTGAAAATGCCTTCAAGTGTCTTGAAGTCCAAAGCTTGATCCGAACATTAGTTTTGGACATGCACAATGGTGTTGGAAGCTTCTCCCCATAATAACTTTGGAAGAACTTGATCATGAAGCATAGCATGGGTGACTTGTCTGATAATATGATTCTACATTTCAAAACCACCATTCTGTTCAGGATTAAATGTGATAGTGGTCTACCTCTTAATGTTAGTTTCTCTACAATAGTCTTTGAATTCATTTGACTCATATTCGGTACCATTATCGGTCCTTAATATTTTGATCTTCTTTCCTGTTTGATTCTTGACCAAGGCTTTGAAGGATCGGAACCATTTGAATACTTCATCCTTCTTCTTTAAGAAATAGATCCATGTTTTGTGAGAGAATTCATGCACAAAAATAACATAATACAAATATCTACCCAAAGATGTCACAAGAAACATACCTAATAGATCATAATGGACCAATTGAAGAATATCAACGGTTTGTCTCACTTAAAGGGAATGGTCCCCGTATATGTTTTCCAAACTCACATCCCTGAAAAGCACCTTCATGATTTAAGTTAAACTCAGGAATCCATGTGACCATCTTCCTTACATCAAGTAAGGTTTTGAAATGAAGGTGAGAAAATGTTCAGTCCCATAATTCGGATTGAAGAGAAGTGTCACAAGTAATTTCTCCCAATAGACTTCCTCCAACCTGATAGAGACCTTCAACCCTGAATCCAAGAGTGAATGCATCTCTTGGATTCCTTTGCCAAACACAAACCTTCCCATCAATGAATTTCACCTTAAAACCTTTTTCTTCCATGGCAGAAATAGAAACCAAGTTCTTTTTCAGATTAGGTACATATAGCACTTCTTGCAAACGAAGAGTTTGACCTTGATTTAAGTGAAGAGTAACAGTCCCAATTCCTTTCACAAGATAATTTGCATTATCCCCAAGTATAATATCCATATTTGTATTCTTTTCAACCAAGTTTGAGAGAGCTTCTCTGTACCCAGTGAATTTCCTTGAGGCACCACTATCAATCAACCAATGGTCCAATGTATCTAGGGGAAAGGTGGTGGAGAGGGCAGAAATAAGATAAAATTATTTTTGTTTTACAACTTTATCTTCTTCATACCTGGAGTTTCTCAACTTCTTGGGAGGACGACCATTTCCATTTTGAGCAATGGGAGCATTCCTCTTTCCTTTTTTATTGAACCTGTTGTTCCTTTGATTGCCATTACCCTTGAATTTGTTGTTATTGTTGTCATCATCTCTTGGAGTATCCTTCTTGTGAGGACACTCTTTAGCAAAGTAGCCAAACCTGTTACAATTAAAGCATCTTCCTTTCCTTCCTTCTTTGAATCTCAGCTTGAACCCTTGTCCTTGATTCCTTGGACCAGCTTTCGTTCTCTTAGAATGAGTGGAGAAGGCAATAGGATTGTTTCCATTTCAGGGCTTGTCTCTTTCCACCATCCTTATTTATTCAAAAAAGTCAACGGTCGTCAAAGCTACCCCAAAAGGTCCTCCAAGCAGCTCGGTCAAGAGCAGAAGAATGCGGCCTACCAAGGGATTCAAAGTCAACCCAAAATCAACTTGGTCAACCCAGTCAAATTATGTTGTAATTATGCACTCAAACCAGAAAATCAACGTTATAGTTAACTTAGTCAAGCAGTCCCCAAACACATCGAAAATTGTGCCAAAGAATGTGGATTGCATAAATTGAAATTCTACCCACAAAACTTAATTCAATGTTGGTCAAATACTCCAAGTCAATGTTGGTCAACACATGCCCTAATCTCTAAAATTTTCTGCCTCCAAAACCAGTCCAGAAATATGTCCTCTTCCACACATGCAAAGTAGAGAGCATCCAAGTTGTACGAACCAATTAAGAGAGGAGAGAGAAGATGATGTGATGAGTTGAGATGATGTCCAAATGACAGAAGGGTCACTTCTATTTATACACTTCGTTGAGGGCTTCATGAGCCTACATTTGACTGAGGTCGGCCTAGACAATTTTTCGATGAGAAAGAATAAATTCAAAATAACATTTCTGCTTGTCAGAATGGAATGATATTTATATCAAAATTGTACCTCTCGAAAAGAGGAATCCAATGAAATAATCATCTCCATCATATGATATGTCCTAAGGTAGAATTTTTCCCTAGTTTCCAATTTTAACATGACCAATGAATGCATCGTTTTAGAGATATGGTAAAAAAAGTAATGTAGCAAAACAAAACTTTCCTGTAGCACTTCAAGACAACGAGGAAACTAGGTGGGAAAGGCTTGGGAATGATGGGAAATGTAATGGAAATGAATGTGGGTCATGGATTGACATGGCCTTGGTCTCGTTGGAGAAATTGGGCAAAGGGGGAGAAAGTCCAAGTTTGACTTCCTTTGACTAGGTTTTTGATCAACTTTTCTTCTTTTCATGCTAAATTGTTCTTGTTGCTTGCAATTGTTAGAGAGAACCTACATTAATCAGAGAGAGATACATGGAGAAAATAATATTTTCCCTTTTAATTTTTTATTTTTACTTAAGCCTACTAGCTGCCTCAATGTGTTTTTCGACTAATAGGTTTTGCTTGGGCGTCTTAAAGGAGGTTTTCACCTGGGACCTTTTCATTTCTTTTTTCTTTTTTCTTTTTGTTGAAGGCTCAAAATTTCCTTGCCTCAACATCGAGGAAACCATCCGATCGGGAACATGAATATCATTCCTTTTCCGTTTGGGATAGCGGTTCCAACTAGGGATATAGGGACTAGTTTCTTGTTCAGATATATAACAGAGTTCGGGGTATGATATAGATGGGGTGAAAACTATTTGATAGAGTAAATATGAACGCAAATAAATAAATCTATATCTATCTATCTAATTCCCGGTATATAACTAACTTTGCACATACGATTTCATAAAGATTGCTTTATAAATGAAAGACAATATAGATCATCAAACATTTAGAAGCGTTAAAACAAATTAAAGATAATTAAATTGATTAAATAGTTAATCAATTTAATTATGAAGTACATATTGCATAAAATTTATACCATTTCATACATACAACTAAAGATAACAATTAATACACTTTTCAATAGTGAAACAATGCTTAATTGAGTTGTGATATTGTATATAATAAAACAACGATAAAACTTAACTGGATTTTAAACATAAAACATAGCATTAATAAAAGATAATATTACCACATATATCAATGTTGTAGAAAATCTGATGTAGGTTAACTCGATAATGCAATATAAATCAAAGCAAAATACTATAACCTACTTCTACTATCACTTTGTGGAAGCTTAAAGATTGAGCTGAACAATATAACTAGAAGAAGAAGATCAATCGCACAATACACATGAAAATACTTTGGGGAAAGCCTCAGCTAAAAACCCCACACTACTATATTATCATACAGGTGGAAATACATAGGAATTATACAAAGCCTTAGCTCTCACAGCTAGTCAGCTCTCAATACAATCCTCACAGATGCTCATAGGCAATCTTGGCTTCTCTCCAGCCTTACTCTCTACCCTCCAAGCTCCTATTTCCTTGCGTTGTTCCTTGTGGATGATTCCTTGTTACCAAGTGGAACACTCTCTCACACACTATCAGAACTGCGCAATCCTCAAGGAATGATTCCTTGACTGCATGCATGAGCTTTCTTTATAAGAAAACACATGCAACTGATAGTACATTGTCCTTGACATTTAATCTCAACTGGGTCTTTCTCAGAATAGACATGCATGAGTTACTGATGAAGGAATCTTCAGTTAACTGGAGTAGCATTAGTTGAGTGCATGCATGCATCAACTGAATGTTAACTCTCTATTAGTTCCTCAAATAGTTTGGAGCTAATTTAACTGGACTTAATTCAATAAACTGAGTTAACTAATTACAACTCAAATATAACTCAATCTTATCTCCTTCATTTAAGGGGTAACTCTTGCATCACTTCAGAAAGAATTCTAACTTGAATTTCTCCAACTAATTAATTTGAAACAAATTAATTAGTTATTTCCAAGTAGCTGTTGAGACTCAATTCGATTTTAATTCACAATTTAATTCAAGGACAAATTAAATTGGAATATTATTGTTGCCATATTTCAACACTCCCTCTCAACAAGTAAGGGATTATTTGCCAACTCGATCTTGTATCAATAGAACTCAAATTTATGCTTTGACAATGCCTTTGTCAAAATGTCAGCATCTTGCTCCTCTATCGAAATATACTGCAGCAACATGATCCTCTCGACCTGTGAAAAGCCACAGGAAACAAATCTTTCCTTATGCTTCTCCACACTACCATCAGCAGCTTTCTTTACCTTGTAAATCCAACGGAAACTCACAATTGACTTGTTTTACGATCTCAAAACCACATCCCAAGCATTGTTACGAACTATGGAGTCATACTACTCCACCATAGCATCAACCCAAATCAGTTGTTGCACTGCTTCCTCAAAGGAAGATGGCTTGGTCTCAACACATTCCCTAGCAAGGGCCATGTATCCAGTGTACCTCTCAGGTGATCTCCTCAATCTGCGCTGAGAAGATGGTGTTCGCACATTCTCTCTCACATCCTCCAACAATTTGTCATCTTCTTTTGTGCACCTCCGTCCATCTCTAGAAGACTCTACTTGAGTAGATGTCTCCACTCCTGGAACCTCTGCATGAGGCTGCTCGGCATCAGTCTGAGGCTCCTCCTCCTTAGGAACCAACAGTTCCTCTACATCCTGTAGTTGGAGCTCCCTCTCAAGGGAAACTGGCATGGCCTTCTTCTCATCAAACTTGAGATCTCTGCAAACCATTATCCTCCGACTAGTAGGCAGGTACACCCGATAGTTGTGAGGTGTATCAGTGTACCCACAAGTATCCCCAACTCTGTTGTCAGCTCAAGCTTCTTCTGTGCATTCTTTGTCACATGGAAATATATCAATGAGCCAAAGATCCTAAAGTGACCCACATCTGGTCTCTTACCGGAGAAAGCTTCCTCTGGTGTCTTCATCCCAAGTATGCAATGCGGGCTTCTATTTTGCAAATAGATCATTGTGTCTCATGCCTCAGCCCACAAGTGAAGTGGTAGGCCTTGGTCATGTAGCATTGCTCATGTTTCCCCTACAATAGTTATGTTCTTCCTCTCAGCCACCCCATTCTGCTCTGGGTTATGAGGTGTCTTCACCTCTCGTTTAATTCCTTCTGCTGCACAGAATTCCTTAAACTATTGAGAGACATATTCTCCACCGTTGTCGCTTCTCAAGGCCTTGATCTTCTTCGCTGACTCTTTCTCGACCAAATCTTTGAACTCACAAAACTTTGTGAATGTTTGGTCCTTCTTCTGCATGAAACAAATCCAGCATTTACGAGAGTAATCATCAATGAAAATCACACAATACATTTGCTTTGCTATGGATGCCATCGAGAATGGTCCACACACATCAGTATGAACTCGCTCTAAGATAGCCTCTCCTCGATTGTCTTGATCATGAAAGGAAGACTTGGTGTACTTTCCCAAGGCACAACCTTTGCATGTGTTAACTTTCTCAAGTTTACCTTTGGGAAGTCCTATAGGTATCTGTTGCATTATCTTCAAAGCCCCATGATGCAAATGGAGCAACCGCCTGTGCCACAACTCGCCAATGCCTTGGCTTTGCACCAATTATACTTTTGTACTCAATGTTGCGCAATCATCTACCTCTAGTTTATAGAAATTCTTCATCTGAATCCCTATCCTCTTGGTCTGACCCGTGGCTATGTCTCTTAGGAACGCCTTTCCTTTACTGAAGACAACATATTAGCCTTTGTCCTCCAACATTGCAACTGAAACCAAGTTCCTCTTTAGTCCAGGCACATGCTTCACATCTGTCAAGATGAGAGGAGCTTCATGCTCCCTCTAAAAAGAAATTGTGCCCACTCTTGAAACATTATACCTTCCATTGTCACCCATCTCTATGAATATCTTGAGGTATTTCTCCTCCAAGGTACTGAATAATTTTTTATCACCAGTCATGTGGAATGAGGCTCCACTGTCAAGATACCAGACACAACCCATCATCGATGACACCATGCATGCGAT
This sequence comes from Pinus taeda, assembly GCA_000404065.3. Lineage (NCBI taxonomy): Eukaryota > Viridiplantae > Streptophyta > Pinopsida > Pinales > Pinaceae > Pinus > Pinus taeda. Next base: position 99,498 of record APFE031442737.1, read on the forward strand.
GAGGGTAAAGTCCATTTCGACTTGAGAGGCTAATGCCTCACCTTCTGATCCTTCCAAGGATCCCTTCTTGGACTTTTTCGAGGGGAAATTAGTCGCATAATGTATTATCTCATGATAATTAAAGTATCTTACTTTAGACTTGTCACCCTTCTTCCCTCCATAAGAATAATTCTATTTAGAATGGGAAGCCTTCCCCTTTCCTTTCCTTGCCTTACTTGCTAATGCTAGATTTTCTTCATCATCATTCTTGGATGACGAACCATCTCGTGTGCTCCTCATGATCTCCTCCTACATAAGATCCGGTCACATTCGTTCCCAATTCGGTAGTTTCTCCCTTCCATTCATAGAGTCCTAGTAGCTATTCCAACTCTTTGGAAGGCCAAGGAGAGCGAGGCTTACCATATCATCATTGGCAGTAGTTATTCCCACACTGCCAAGCTCATCCCTAGAGGTGGTGAGCTTGTTCAAATATGTGGAAATAGTATCACCCTTCTCCATCTTGATTCTTTGAAGCTTATTCTTGAGCGCCAATTCTCTCTGGTCGCTATTATTCTGGTAGAGGTCCTTTAATGTCTTCCACATTGAAAATGGAGTATACTTCCCATGGAGACTCGAGACAATATGGCCTCGAACTCCCTCAATGATGAACCATCTCGCCTTTGCCACACACTTCTTCCACTCAGCCAACTCTTGTGCATTAGTTGAAGCTGGATTTGGGATTTCTTGATCAATGAATTCCTTCAAGCCATTGTCTTCTAATACAGCCTCCATTCTATCTTTCCATGCTATTTAATTCGAGCTACCTTCCAAGGCATACTCAAGTCTCAATCCATAGAACGCCATTGGCCAACCTTGAAGTATGATATGAATTTGATTTTCACCTGCAACCCAGAACTTCAAACTTTGAATTCTCTTCTCAGTATACTATTCACAGCTCTAATACCATGTAGAAATTTCTACAAATCTCGCTCTGATACCATGTAGAAACTCTGATGTAGGTTAACCTGATAATGCAATATAAATCAAAGCAGAATACTATAACCTACTTCTACTATCAATTTGCGGAAGCTTAAAGATCGATATGAACAATATAACCAGAAGAAGAAGAATAAATTGCACAATACACATGAAAATACTTTGGGGAAATCTCAGCTAAAAACCCCACACTATTGTATTATCATACAAGTGGAAATACACAGGAATTATACAAAGCCTTAGCTCTCATAGCTAGCCATCTCTCAGTACAATCCTCAAGGATGGTCACAGGCAATCTTGGCTTCTCTCCAACCTTCCTCTCTACCCTCCAAGCTCCTATTTCCTTGTGTTGTTCCTTGTGGATGATTCCATGTTACCAAGTGGAACACTCTCTCACACACTGTCAAAACTACGCAATCCTCAAGGAATGATTCTTTGACTGCATGCATGAGTTTTCTTTATAAGAAAACACATGCAACTGATAGTAACCTATCTTTGACATTTAATCTCAACTGGGTCTTTCTCATAATAGACATGCATGAGTTACTAATCATGGAATCTTCAATTAACTGGAGTAGCACTAGTTGTGTGCATGCATGCATCAATTGACTGTTAACTCTCTATTAGTTCCTCAGATAGTTTGGAACTAATTTAACTGGACTTAACTCAATAAAATGAGTTAACTAATTACAACTCAAATATAACTCAATCTTATCTCCTTAATTTAAGGGATAACTCTTGCATGACTTCAGAAATACTTCTAACTTGAATTTCTCCAACTAGTTAATTTGAAACAAATTAATGAATTATTTCCAAGTAGTTGTTAAGACTAAATTCGATTTTAATTCACAATTTACTTCAAGGACAAATTAAATAGGAATATTCTTGTTGCCATAATTCAACAAATGCTCTACTTATGGAAGAACAAAGTCTCTAGCCCAGCCTTTCCATTAAAATTATCAAAGAAACACAGAAGTGCAAGTTACTTGAGTCTTCTAACAAAATTTTTGAACCACTTCTCTAAAAAAATGAGAGGGTATTTATAAATAAAAGTCATACTATCAAAATAGAAAATGTATATTTTGCTGAGGAGGTTGAAAAAAACACTCCTCGAATAGGGATGAAAAAAGATAAAAATAGCTTACCTTTTAACAAGAAACTAAAGATGGGAAGTTGACTGCTCTCCCATTTGCTCTCGTAACTTGTAAATATCTTCCATCAGCTTCAATTCTAGGGGATGAGATAGCCTGGTCCATATCTGTCCTACAAACAAGGCATCTGAAAGAGGTGGCAGCACGTATTCCGTCGTATTAACAAGGCTGCGAAGAACTAACCATTGTCCATAGGGATTTACCAAAAAGTGTTGATGATATTCAAGATTTAACTTATATAGTTTCTTGATGCTATCTTATTTTCCTTTGATTTGTTATGCCAATACTCTATGAGTGTTTCAGTATCTGGAAAGCATTTTCTTGGCCACTCAGTAATAAGATTAGCATCTATTAGACTTTATCTAATAGTTTTGGTAATTTTGCCTACTAGGTCCCTTGCTTTGGAAACTTCTTCTTCTGCCTACTTTATTCTAATATCCCAATCTCTAAAAAGAATATCTTTGTATGATTCTTGTATTTTGGGAAGATTTTCTTTTATTCCATCTGAACTATCCTGCCAAGTGATGAAATCAGAAATATTGTTGTTGATACCTTCATAGTATGTTCTTAATTCAGACATTTGATCAGTTAATGAGTCACTGTTTTTGTAGAGGTCAATGATGATCTTTAACTTCTTAGAGAAGTTTACTTGGTGTTGCATGAGGAGAGCCTTGATATCTCCAAGTTCTTTTCTGAATCCTTCAATATTAGTGTCCTTCTATATCTAAGTTATTCTAAGTTGAAGCTGGTGAATCTGTGAATTTGGACTCTAAATATCAGTTTCATTTTTTAACTTTCAATTGTTCAAACTCAGATTGTAATTTTGACAACTTGAGTTTCCATTCCTGGTCCATATCATGATTTGAATTAAGTATTGTTTGTTCTAATTGCAAGATTCTTTCATCTTTCTCTTTAACCAGTTGTTGAACTTCAGTAGCTTTGAAAATGGTGGTCATAGTATAGGTTCCTACATATTGCGAAAGCTTAGCTAAATCATTAGATGAATTAGCTTGATAATCTTTCCATACCACATCTAATGGAACACTCCTAGGAAGAAGTTCCGGAGAATGAACCATTCATCTTTTCTTCTTCTGTTGACTCACAACAACACGATGTTCAAGATTGTAAAAAATATCAAGAGGTAGAATCTCTTCTACTCTGAGGACGATCTCAAAGGTGGGGACTGTTGGGATAACTTCTTTATACATTATTTGACTTGACGACTCATTTATAGGAGACTTTGTCTTACTGGCTATAGGAGTCTTATCTATCTCTATTAAAGTTGAATCCTACACTTCCTTCTCCTGTGTGCTATCTAGTTCTTTGTTGAACTAATCCCAGACTTTATCGAGCTCACTCATAGATAGGAGCTCTTCTATTTGTTTCTCTAACAGTGCAGTAGTGGGTGTTTTTTCTATTTCCTTTGTAGACGACAAAGATTTTCCTCTAGGAAATTATGGCTGTAAAGCAATTAGGCATTCATAAGGCAGTTTCTATAGCCTTTTATTTCTATACTCTTTAAATAAGAAAAAATCCTTAGGGCCCAATCGAATTTGTGCTAAATGTTCCACCTATTTATATGACTCACATGTCTCAAAAAAATCATCAAAATCATCAGTTTCATGAAAAAATGGCCTTATTTTAACATGAGCAGTGAAATCATGAATGAGCTTTTTGGGTCATGCTATCTAGGAGGAATAGTGGGGAGCTGCATGCCTTCGATTTGTTTGATTTATAGGACAACATGATTGTAATTGTCAAGAGCATAGACTCCACATTGAATATGAAATTGTGGCCAAATATCCTTTTTGGAGTCTTTCAAGACTTTAGTTATACCATGACCTACGGTCTGATGGGAAACTTCCCAAGCCAAATGCTTATCAGGAACATAAATAGGAAGAACATGTGGGGTTGTGAGACCCCCAAATACTCTGACATAAGTGAAATTTTCTTCATTAAACCAACTACCAATAGCAGTGAAGTCTGTTGTGGCTTCTTGAGACAACCTGGGGGCATTTCGATAAAAAAATTTGGCTTTGTACAAAGCCATCATTACCTTATTGTAAATTCTATAAAAATGAGGTTGGTACTTAGATTTCCATAGGATATCATGATATAAGTGAATTGGTGTAGGGTCTTCGAGTGTCCATTTCCATCCCATTTGTTAGTGTCAGTCTTTCCATCCTTCCTCCAGTGATCAAATATGCTCTTACAAAGTGATTTTGAAGTGTCAAGGTCAAATTTTGTCATTTCAGTGAGTCTTCAAGCAAAATTTGGTCACTAGGCATTAGGTCTAGGGTTTTCTCTCACTCTTTTCAAAGTTGCCCAAATTCCAATCTATGTCACTATTCAGCTGAGTCTATCATCATTCATAGGTTTTTCATTATCATCTCAGTGTCTAATGAGTTATTTTACACCTTGTTCATGCTTCAGTTGCGCCTAGGTAAGGTCATTTCCCTCTCCTAGGGTTTTGAAGGAAATTTCTCTTGGACAGTCAAATCATAGACAAAACTTGTTTCCTGATGCTCATACACCTTCCCCTATCCTTAAAGTACCTTACCAAATGCTTCCCATCACTGAGATTCCCCAAATTCCTAATTTTCGCACAAACCCTAGTTTCTAGCTACAACTTGGCAATTTTCTAGGTTGGGCCTGTGTTTTGCCCTTTTGGACCCCTTCCCCTCACTCGATCTCTGCGATTCCACTTTCCCCTGCTTCCTAACAACCCTCCCTACTTCTAAAAATTTCCCCAAGAATTTATAAGCCTCTTATCCCCTTCATTTCGCTTCATTTCGACAACATTCCTTGTTTCACACATCGGGATAAGTTTCACTCAAATGGTGTTTTAGATAAATAAAAGATGAATTTGAGAAAACTGAGAGAGGTTTTTGTCCACAACATGTCAAAGACGAAAAACCTCCTTCACGTTTTGCAAAAGTGTCATGGTTTTAGAGAAATGTCAAAATTACAATCGCAAGAATGAAGGTGCTCCAAGGACGGTTGGCCAAGCACTCAAACGAACAAAAAGGCCCGATCCCCTCCATATCTTGGCCGAGGCTTCACTCAAGGACCAATGCACTAAGTAGCCTAGCCACAGCACAAATCCCAAGAAATTTTGAGCATTTTGGGTAAATTTTGGTTTTTTTTAGGCAATTTACAGGTTTTCTCCATTAACGGGTCTCACCCCCCGTGAGACCCTTCATCTCGGCAACTTCATTTTGCAAAAACTTAGCATTTCCAGATTTTTCATGCAAAGTTACACATGATCATCAAAGGACTAGAGATTTGGTGAAGTTTTGGGCCTCCAGAAAGTCAAAAAACAAGCAAAAAATGACTTTCTGCCACTTTTTTGAGACACAGAAAGCAGTCTATGAAGATTGCAATTTTGGAGGGCAAATGACCACCAAATTCAGAAATTCTAGTTGGGTTGGAAAGTAGACTCATAGACCTTTCCAAAAAGCCTACTCTTGATTCATTTGGACACCTGGAAGTGCCCCAAAAGTGGTCCCAAATGTGCGCGACCCGTCAGGCAAATTTCTCCAAATTTCACTGTACAGCGCAGAAAAACGCAGTTTGACCCTGTTTGACTTTTTGGGGTGGATTATTATCCTATGTGATGTAATTAATGTACTTTTATGACACTTTTACTCTTATGTACCTCTTCTAGAAGATTCATTCATAAAAAGGTGAAAATTAAATGAATGAATTGGTTTCCTATCTTATAGAGGCAAGTTGTTTTGACTGCCTAGTTTGTAGTGCTAAGTTTAGAAGTGGTTGAAACAGCTCCTAGGATAGTGAGCTCGACCCATGGAGGCAGGGAAAGAGGTTATATGATCTATATTATGTACTTTCTTTCTCATTTTCATGGTTGGACTCTTGAGGGAGAAGCTATCATTGTATTATTTCACTGTATCTCTGCAATTTTTGGCTAAGGAAGACCAGGGTTTTGCAGTCCTTTTTGGGATTCTTGTGGTTACATGTATTGATGGTGTGTTTCTATATGTACCTGTAAGTGTGTTATGTGAATCATTTCCTTTCTTTTCCTTCTGCACATTAAGCAAACGAAGTGTTAAAGTAAGAATTCATGACTGTCATGCTCTGCTTTTAAGTTTGTTTAATTTCAATGTTTCTACTGTTTAAGGAGAATTCAAAGTTAT